>NW_021011501.1:1580135-1772895 GCF_003987935.1 Bombyx mandarina
GACCTACGAGCAAGTGTAGGTGTTTTAGAGGGCGCGACGGAGGCCGCGGATGATCGCTCAGCTGAAACGATGGTCACGGCGGACGACGCAGCAGCTTTTCTCGCCAGTATAGGCGACACGGGAGCGGCAGGCACGACAGAGGCTGCGGTGCTCAATGCAGAAGCTCTGCACGCAGGTACAGGCGACGCAGGAGCAGCGAGCGCGGCGGAGTCCTCGAGAGGGCTCGCAGTGTGATTGGCCTTGAAGGCCAAAAACTCCGAGGCGAGCTGTGGGTGGCGAAGTCGGAGGAATTCCGCGAATACAGCGTCCATGATCGCTGAGTACCCAGGTGGGGCGGCCCCGGGTCTTGAAAACACTCGCCTTGCGGCGAGGCCCCAACTTCTCGGACCTGAGCGGTTCTATTGAACACAGGTGGCAATGCGGCGCGATTACTACAGGACAAAGAAAAAGCACAACAAAACAGAAATTACGAAAAGAAACAAAACAAATAAATACTTGCAGGAAACCACTTTGTCGGCAGATGTACCACGAACACAGAAACAACAAAAGGAAACAAAACAAATAAAAACTTCCAGAAAGAGCACTTAGTCGGCAGATGTACCACAAACACAGGCCGCGCGAACAATGGCCGGGCTAACAAAAGCCGGGCGAACAAAGACCGGGCGATCGAGTGGACGATGAGCACGTCCGCACGTGACGGGTGCCTCTATCGGAATGATCTATTTATTCCTAACTTATCCGCGCGTACTGAAAGTTTCTATTATGAAAACAATACGAGGCCGACATCATAAATTAGAATCCAATTAGGCAAATGAACATTCGTGTCACACACAAACATAATAATATTATGTACTATTGCTGACAAAACGTTACACATATTTTATTGATCACGTTGTAAGCATTCTACGATTTTTACGCTGTGTAGTATAATTAAATCACGAACTGCAAAACATTGATGGGTATTACGCGAACGGGATTTGCAAACGTGCCAATGTGCAATGCAGTCTGAAGTAATGACATCAGATAACTACAGTATTTGTTCATTGTAGTTGCCAATTAGCAGAGCGAAAATCTTTGTTATTATTGAATTATGGATCGATTAGAAAATGTATTCATTTTGACTTTGGCAAATTTTGTATTCGCGTTTCTTTTGAGGCTGACCGTGAAGGAGGTAAATTTGTTTACGGAAAACTCTGTGGCAAGGACATTCAACTTTACAATATTAATCATTTATTATTCATTTTCTTTCAATATCTTACGAATGAAGCTACTTTTATTGTCTTCGATGGTGCGTCATCCTTTTTATTCAGTGCAATACAAAAACATTTCAAAGCATCGACTTATATTAATTCTAAAGTTTAGTACATATGTACGTGCCGGCCAATTTACCGCAGGGCCGTGAGAAAGGCGCATACCGACATGCATGAAACGAATATTTTCCTTGAAAGCATATTAGGAAATTTATAGTGAAACTTTACCGCTACGTTACGTTTTGACTGAATAATTTATTAATTGTTTATGTATACACGATTCTTCTGTACGTGCGATTGCCGTTAAACTACGGTCAAACGCCTGCCCTGATTTTTTTGAATGTTTGGGTGGGTTTTTAGGAGCTTTGGAACCTCTGGGTCTGCGGAGGGACTTCGGTTCCCTCTGTATTTTGTACCGTATGTTCCATGGGGAGTGCTCTGAGGAATTGTTCGAGATGACACCGGCATCTCGTTTTTACCATCGTACCGCCCGCCACCGGAGTAGAGTTCATCCATACTACCGGGAGCCACTGCGGTCATCCACAGTGCGTTTCCAGATATCTTTTTTGCCACGTACCATCCGGCTATGGAATGAGCTCCCCTCCACGGTGTTTCCCGAGCGCTATGACATGTCCTTCTTCAAACGAGGCTTGTGGAGAGTATTAAGCGGTAGGCAGCGGCTTGGTTCTGCCCCTGGCATTGCTGAAGTCCATGGACGACGGTAACTACTCACCATCAGGTGGGCCGTATACTCGTCTGCCTACAAGTGCAATAAAAATAAAAAAAAAGCTAGCAAAAAAGAAAGACTTCATTTATCAGCTAGAAAATATACAAGGGTTGATTATGACACAAAAAAATACCATTCCACTTTTGCAGATGGATGACGGAGACGTAGTACCGACAGATACAAAAAGCATAATGTTTATTTAAAAGTACATTTAAGGTTTTATCTCCTGTTTTTATTGGCATTAAATTTATACCTGTCTCATGAATATTTTGAATGTTAATTGTGTCTTGGTGTCCAATAAAGTATATTCTCTCTTTCTTTCTTTCTCTCTATACATTGTTTCTCAAGTTACGGAATGCTTTACAGTTTTCATGGTCAATCACGGACGCCCGATGAAAATACTAACGGTACTGTTCATATATTTAAGTATATGGTCTCATTTCAAATCAGATTCGAAGAGAGTCCGGAGCGATAGGCACCTCTTTGACTGTTTGTCTGTGGCTGCAGATATTTATTTATTAATTTTTGTGTTACACTATATGTAAGATTTACATTGGCAGACTTGATGCCTAAAGCATTCTCTACCAGTCAACCAAAGGTAATACAGAGGAAATAAGGGTAGGTGCATTGAAATTTATATTCGTGATTAACCAGGAACCATTTAACGTCAAGTGAGCCGTATACTTGTAGTAATTAAAAAACTGATTTTAATATTTTTTTTATGCTTAGATGGGTGGACGAGCTCACAGCCCACCTGGTGTTAAGTGGTTACTGGAGTCCATAGACAACTACAACGTAGACGCGCCACCCACCTTGAGATACAAGTTCTAAAGTCTCAGTATACTTACAACGGCTGCCCCACCCTTCAAACCGAAACGCATTACTGCTTCACGGCAGAAATAGGCAGGGCGGTGGTACCTATCCGCGCGGACTCACAAGTGGTCCTGCCACCAGTAAAATTAAACATTAATTGAAGTATTGACGATCGTTCGGTTGATGAAGCTAATTAATTTGATTGTTATTCTTGTCGCGTAGTTTTTAATCGGCACTCATTAGGGACACAATGAGTACAATAACTTGTTTGTATTGCTTATAGAGATAATACCGGTCGTGTTTTGAAATTTGAGTTATGGAAATATGTATGTATATAAGCACTATGCCTAATAGCGGACGTTTGTTTGCGTTGCTAAGGTGTAAAACGTGATTTATGTTCAAAGGGCCTTCTGCAGAAGATAAACATAAGGTATACTTCATGTCTGAGAGACTAGTCGTTATCGCGAAGTTTTATTACGACTTTGAATGCATGAAAAAATGATTCGTCAAGTAATGCATCCTGCATGGGAAGGTACTATATATAGTCTGTCAGACAAGTCGTTGTCGCGAAGTTATATTACGACTTTTAATGCATGAAAAAATGATTCGTCAAAGTAATTCACCCTATATGGGAAGATAGTATGGTCTGTCAGACTAGTCGTTGTCGCGAAGTTTTATTACGACTTTTAATGCATGAAAAAATGATTCGTCAAAGTAATTCACCCTATATGGGAAGATAGTATGGTCTGTCAGACTAGTCGTTGTCGCGAAGTTTTATTAAAAATGATTCGTCAAGTAATTCATCCTGCATGGGAAGGTACTATATATAGTCTGTCAGACAAGTCGTTGTCGCGAAGTTATATTACGACTTTTGATGCATGAAAAAATGATTCGTCAAGTAATTCATCCTGTATGGGACGGTACTATGGTCTGTCAGACTAGTCGTTGTCGCGAAGTTTTTTATACGACTTTTAATGCATGAAAAAATGTTCGTCAAGTAATTCATCCTGCATGGGAAGGTACTATGGTCTGACAGACTAGTTATTACGACTTTTAATGCATGAAAAAATCATTCGTCACGTATTTCATCCTGTATGGGAAGGTACTATGTTCTGACAGACTGACAAGTCGTTGTCGCGAAGTTATAATGATAATGCATGAAAAAATGATTCGTTAGGTAGTTCCTCCTATATGAGAAGGTACTATGTTGAGGTTTGTGGCCCATATGAAAATGAATAACTTGAAAATATGTATACATCAATAAACAATAATGTATACATCAAAAAATATAAAGCAATAAATAGTATACATTTAAAGGAAGATGAATTACAAATGTGAAGTTTATTTGTTTGAGAATTATTGATTTTATTTAAACCATTAGTAGCGATTAGAATAGTCAAGACAACGATGTACCCATTAAACGTGTTGATCAAAATGTTATTTAATTTCTTGAAGGAGATAATTAAGTAGTTCTAATAAATAAATTACCCATTATCGAATACAGAAGCAGGGCCGTTTGCGGGGATAAATATGAAAAACGAAACCACTCGAATTATTATCGTGAGAATTTAAGCTTGCCCTATTAAGAGGTGTTTTTAATCGATTTCTTTATGACTTCCTTACCTAAACTACCTAATAGTTCTTTAAATTTATGCAGTATCGTACCTACTCTTTATCGAAAATGATTGGGCTTTTTTTTAAAAGTAAACTCTATAAACGATAAAGAGCATGATGGATTTAAAAAAAAAACGTTAGAAAGTGACCCAGATTTTAGTCCAAGCAATCGCTTTAAGTAAAACAAAAAACTGAAGCATAATGGCGCATTGATGGCTGTTAGTAGTTTTTAGTCGTGTCTGATCACGATATCCCGATATCCAGTATGAGAACGCGAAGCCTCATTCAGGTTGGCACAAAAACAAAACCGTAATGTTTTGTCCTTTTCTATTCATAACCAGTGATCGTCGCTCTCTTTCTGTCATGGTATTCGTTTCCAACGGGACACTATGGGAGCTATCCGTCGTCGAACCCGTCGCTTGCTACGAAGGGCTCAAAGAGTGAATTAGCCCATAGACACAGCCCACTGAGTTTCTCGCCGGATCTTCTCAGTGGGTCTCGTTTCCGATCCGGCGGTAGATTCTGCGAAGCACTGCTTTTGCTAGGGCCAGTGTTAGCAGCACTCCCGGTTTTAGCCCTGTGAGCTCACTTACACGTCAGGGAGAAACTGAAATAGCCTCTCAAGGCTATCAGCATAGGTAGGAAAAAAAAGCAAATCCTCATTCAGGTTGGAACACAAAAAACAGTAATGTTTTGTCCTTTTCTATTTACAACCATTGACCGTCGCTCTCTTTCTGTCATGGTATTCGCTTCCAACGGGACACTATGGGAGCTATCTGATGCAGTCGACATTCACTCGGGGTTCGATTCATATTTAAGTTTCAAGGACCACTTTTTCTTTAGCCTCGTTTAAGGATGTAATTTTTTTTGTGTTCCGTTAAAACAACCTTCATTGTTGATACATTCAATACCATTTATCTTGAATCATTTAATTATGTAATAAAAAAATATATATTTACTGTTGAAATAATGCAAAATGAATTGTTTCCAAATGATCCCGTACAAATTCTAGTTCACGTTCGACTACCAATACCAATCTCACAAAGGCCTATTGTTAAATTCATCTAAATAAGGCAGTAACAGGAATTCGACACAAATACTGAACCATTGATGCATAACATATTTCGCCTTATAAATTATGTATTTACTAGAGCCGCTTTGCCTGACAGCCCTGAAATAAACGAATGAGACGTCAAAGGACGGTTTGACGTAAACAAACCGCCATTTGTCTTATTCAAGGTTCACCTGCCCCAGAGCCGGAGACGAGAAACCGACCAGAATCGCGTGAACAAATACATTAAAAAAAAAAGAAAATTCACATTTACATTCATTATGTAGATTTCCCGTTTGATATGCAGGTGAAATTCGGTGACATTTTCATTTTAACCTTCGAGCTGTGGATACGTGTTTACGAAATACATGTGTACACATAATAATATATAGAATTGAGATCGTGGCTCATAAAATAAAAGTATGCAAACTGTTGCACTTTTATTCTTCTTTTCCAAAAGCTTCTTTAATATAATAATAAAAAAGTAACTGACACCTTTTTGCGCCTTGCTCATTCAACCGTCTTCGCCATCTTTTTTTCTTTGTCATTCTTGTTTCTCTTTCTTACCGTTTTTCTAACTCACATCTTAACGCTCCTTTCTAAGCTCTTTTCATATGTTACGTTCTTACCAATCCTAGTATACATGAGGCCGTCAGCGCAAAAGTGGCCTCAGCTTACCATAGTTATTATGGAGCAATGGATGTTTAAGTTCTCATGAATTTAAATTTGAGTAGGCAAAAAAACAATACGCGCAAAAATAATGATTACCAAGCCATCATCTGCTATCTATGGGAGGAACAGGATAGGCCGGATTTGCATCAAAATTTAAATAAATTGCAATATACATATAAGCACAATTATGAAAAATTGTAGGTTAGGCTACTTTTGCGTTGACGGCCTCACATACTTATATGTTGTAAATTAACTGTCTGAAGTATTTAATTTTCCTACATACGTTAAGAACCAAAAGCTAAAGTTTTTCGCTTATTGGATAGCGCTGTGAAATAATGCTTCGATCCCCAAAATACAAGTCACGATTAATACATGAACAATGATATTAGTTATTTCGATTGCTTTGTCTAGATCTTTTTATCTAAAAGTCAGAAGAAATAATTGAAAATCCCGATAAAATCCATATATATAAAAGAAAGTCGTGTTAGTTACACTATTTATAATTAAAGAACGGCTGAACTGATTTGGCTGAAAATTGGTGGGGAGGTAGCTTAGAACCAGGAGAAGGACATAGGATACTTTTTATCACGTTCACATGGGACGTGACATAAAACGTGGTATAACAAAACGCAACTGATATGGAATAACAAAACGCAACTGACAGCTAAACGTAATATATTCTATGGTTAATTATCGTAGAATTTTGAAGTTGACCGGTTGATGTGTTTGAAACAAACCGTGTGGCGGAACAAAGTTCGCCGGGTCCACTAGTTTACAATAATCGATTAAGGAAAAAAAAAAAAAAAAAAACGTAACGGTTCGTCAAACAGCTAGACACTGAGAGCAGTGTGTGCAGTTTTAGGTAATGTTTGAGTAGTTTATAGGTAGAATATATAAGAAGCAATGTTTCAAATTGTTTCTATAGAATTTTTATATTTTCCACGACGAAACGGAAAATATAACAGATCGTTGATTTGTGAACGAACCGTTTTATTAACATGTTACATAAAATAAAAAAACTTTGTTTTCTTATAGTTGCATAGTCTAGTAATTGACAGAAAGTTAAATTTGAACATACTTCTTATGAATATTGTTTTTCCAATGATTTTTAAATTGACGTTCTGTCGTAATTACGCTACTTTCTAATAAGTACGATAAAATCCTCGACGAATCCAAATAGCGATCAAATAAATGGAATATACGAATGTAAAAAACAAAACTGAATCACGATTAGTAATAAAAATTCTTACTGTAGATCCACAGAAGTGCAGCGAAATGACTCACTTTGAAACTTACCTGAAACCAAAATACAAAAATAAGTTCAAACATTATATTGTATCGTTTTAGAAAAGCAGTCCAGTCAATGTTAAATTCAATGATTCACAAATTCTTGCCACGTTAGTTTGTAGTTGGAGAATCTATATATTAATACGTGAAGCAAAAATTTTGTATCCCTTTTTAAGAAAATTGCGCGGACGGAGGGGTATGAAATTTTCCACACTTATAGAGAATATAGAGAAGAAGTGCATAATGCTAATATTTTTTTTAAATAATGCATAAAAGATACATAAATCAATCAAGAAAACATTACACACACTACATACAATGGATGTGACGCACACACGCATGCATACTATTAAGTTTGACAACTTTTGTTCTTGACGTCTGTTGTCAAATTGAGAATAGATTAAATATTGTTTGTCTTTGTTAATATTTTTATAGTGTAGTCTTGGCGAAATTTGTGATTATAGAAGTATAAAATTCAATCATAATAGTGTACAAACTTACAATTCCAATTAATTATAGTCGAATTTCATTTACTGCGGGTCCTCTAGTCTATACTAATATATAAGTCTACAGTGGTCTTTACGGATGTTCCGTTATAGCTACTGAACCATACATCCGATTGACTTGAAACTTGGTATCCATGTTGAAAATACATGTACATACTTAATAATAATGACAATAAATGATAATGTTAATTTTAAATGCCCAGCGAAGCGGGCGATTACGGTTAGTATTTTATAAACATCATCTTTTAATCTGTTGAAGAAATAATTATTTAGAGCTATATAAAATATGTTATAAAAAGAAAAATAAACAAACGAAGACATATAATATAGGTAACTTATGTATTATATAAAAAAATGTACGTATAATAAATATTATAAATTGAAATTAGCATAGTATGGTAGTTACCTAATGCAGTAATTTAGAACCAAACCAATCCAATAAGTCGTACTCAATTCGATCCAATTGACGATTAAGCGGTCATTGTACTTTATATTCTAATTGTTTTCTTTAAATTAAGTTTAAGTAATAAAATGGTACAAAATAATATCAACTAACCTAATCTTCTAATCAACCAACCTTATTAATTAATAAACAAAGTCGAATTCTCTTGTTTAATATTAATACGTGCGAATCCTGAGCGTTCGTTTAGGTTATATTATTTAGGTATGAACAGCAAATTTTCACTATGATCACAAAGTCAATTGCTCGGACCCATTGTAAAAGGACAATAGTAGTTATAACTTTCACACGCCCGCGTTCTATTCACATATCGTATTATTTAAAATCGATATGTTTCATTGTAATCGATGGTTAATTTAGATCGGTAACGGTGCTTCTAGGTACCTCAAGCACCAGTCGTCGTTCCCGTCGAACCCGTCGCTTGCGACGAAGGGCTCGACGAGTAAATTAATCCTCAGACACAGCCCACTGAGTTTCTCGCCGGATCTTCTCAGTGGGTCGCGTTTCCGATCCGGTGGTAGATTCTGCGAAGCCCGGCTCTTGTTAGGGTTCGTGTTAGCAACGTCATCAGGTTTGAGCCCCGTGAACTAGTTAAGGCGACGCTGATATAGCCTCTTAAGGCTATCAGCTTAGGTAGAAAAATAAATAAATATAGATTGGTATATCGGATGTTTTTTTTTAAAGATTCACTAGACTTAGATTCGGTGTAGAAATTATTTTTAAAACAAAAAAGTATATTATGAATTATACGATGGGCAATGTGTTCAGTGTAGGTCTTCTACCTCTAAGCTGACTTCATATAAGTAGGAATAATTTCTCAGAAACTAGAATTACTAAAGATTTTGACATTTTGTTTACTTTCTATTAAATAGTTTTGCGATTCAGTGTTGAATTATGGGCATTTATTGGGTTTACGCGAGTAGTATAGATATAATTAAAAATGCTTTTATGGTTTAAGCATCCGTCAGTCCGTGACGACGAAAATTATATAGTATCTGAAACTTCGGACATAATATAGTGATGTAGAGCCGAAATGAAACCGTAAAAAGTGTTTTAATGAAATACGGAACCGTTTGGTGAATTAATTCAGAAGAAAAAAGCGCGTGAAAATAATGGGCCATCACATAAAACATGAAAGGAAAGATTGAATTTTATCTAATAAGAGTCTTTTTATTTTTATTGCCCTTGTAGGCAGACGAGCATACGGCCCACCTGATGGTAAGTGGTTACCGTCGTCCATGGACTTCAACAATGCCAGGGGCAGAGCCGAGCCGCCGCCTACTAATCTTTTCAATTATGATAATGATGATATAAATAATAGACTGTATTCTTAAAATGTACCGTTGATTTCCAGTTAAAATGAAATTCGAGAACACTGAACGACATTCCGGTCGCTCCCATTACGTTTGCCACCGTCATATCTGCTCTTAAGAAATTTTATGGTTTCCCTTAAAAAGTAAACTTGTTTTTCTGCTTAAGCCGGTTTTTTTACTTCGTTTTTTTTATGCATCCAAATAAAAAAACTGCTCTGCGTTAAGTATCACTAGTAAATTGGTACAACGTATTTCTTTTAAATGTTCGGTATTATAATAGTTACAGTAAGTATTTAATAGTAGTGTCCCGACTTTAAGGAACCAGTCCGTAAGTCATGTAATGCTTAAACTTATATGCTTTACAGATTTAAATATTGCCAAGGATCCAACATCTAATTAGTTGGTTCAGTCGAAGACTTATTCTTAATTTCTGTTGGATGATACATAATTTGGTACAAATATAATTGAATATGCAATTTCGAAAAGGGCAAAAAGATAAAATTGAGATACGAAAATCATATTATAATATTTTTTACAAAACCCGAGTAAATTAAGAAAGTGTAAGAATATAACAAAAAAAAAAGGTCAATGCGAGATAGCTCTGAAAAATATATTCATTTTAAATCGTATCTTATTTTTGTAAATGGTACGACTTTTGTATTCTACTAATGTCCTACCCATTTCTGCCGCAAAGTAGTTAGTCCTTTCCGGTTGAACTAATGGATATTTGATAAACAATACCATGGACACATCGACCTCATTTCTCAAGCTAGATCGTGGTATACACGTTGTGATATATTAACTATTCTAAATACATAACACAATTAATGATTTTTAAAACGAATTCATTCCTAGAAACTGTTATTTAAATTTCAACCTTTAAATATTATACTAGCAGAGGCAATAGATGAAAATACTTGACCTTTATGACAAATATATTGATTAATCATTAAAAAAATAATAAAATCGCAATCATCATTTAAGTTCTCGCAGTCAACATAACCTATATTTATAATTGTTGAGTAAACACAAATTAGTTTATAAACATAATTATTTCGTCACGTTTCTATACGAAAATAATTACAAAATCGTTGTGTGCTTATTAATTTTGCCGATGCAAATTATTTGAAAACCTAACGGGACAAATATTGAAGGCTAAATAAGTGCAAAGTTTGAAGTAATTCACAGAATAAAAAAATTAGGGCTTTTTATTATTTTGTTCGTCACGAAAGTTTAGCAGTTTTCATGATAATTGACAAGTCAGCTGTTAATTTTGCCGGAATAGTATCTAATAGTGAAGCGAGAATTGCTCCAGAACATTCCATCCTCTTTTTCCTATCTAATCTTTAGTAACCTAAGGGGCTAATCTAGAGGTCGGCAAAGTGCGGCTCTGAACTCTTGAGTGTGGCACTGGCACAAATATCCTACGGGCTTGCCCGGCCTCTGATATTATCCGGTTGCGGACGAAAAAGCCGGTTAATAGTATGTACGGTCATTTAATATCAGCACCCCTGACTGATCTCGATCATTACATATATTAATCGAAGCAGTATACAATATAGCATTTATTTTACGATTTGTAATAATAAATGTTTACTATATTTACAAACAGATTTGGCTCTAAAAATTTTTAAGTTGTTTTTGTTGCATATTTGGCTCTTTGGCTAATAAGTTTGCCGACCACTGGGCTAATCGAATACGCGCGGACGGGTAGATAAGTTCACGGGGCTCAGCCTGAAAGAACTTGCTAACTTCAACTGTTTTTTTAACGCTGGGGAATCCGTTTAATTATAGCCAGTCGAGGGGAGTAACAGACCGGATATCGGTCTTCGGCGCCTCCAGAGAAGAAGAGGAAGATCAAGAAATGGGTACTATTGTAATTGGTGTTACTGTGATTCTAAGCACATTACTCCAATTTGTGTAAAAAAATAAAAAAATAGCGCGTATTTGATTGTAACAGCAAGATCGAGTCTAAGAAAAAGAGCGGTATGGGTTGAATTATTTACGGAGGCTTGGATCAGCCATGCAGCGGAACCTGTTCATTCGGGTTTTCAAATCCGCATTTCTATCTCATAAACAGCTAGAATTAGAATTATGATACAACATAATTGATTCGTTTTTTTTTAAATTTAAAAATGATTTCGTAACGAATTTTTTTTTTTGTAATTTATTTATTAATTCCATAATAATTCAAATTTTATGTTTCTCTCTGCCATTTTATTAATGTATACTTCAAAAGTATAGTAGGGCTGTTATTACTATTCATAGTAATAATTTATTAAGATCATCTAAGAGTAATTTCCGGCTTTATATACCCTAATGAATTTTCGTTTAAAAGTTTTATTAACTTGTATTACAAGTTTAAAATATTGAGTTAAATTTTTAAATGGTTCCACATAATTAAGGATTTATCCTATAGCTCATTGTCGTTTTTTATCACTCATAATATTATTACGAGGATAAAGAAGTTTCTACTGTAACAGAAAGAGGTCACCAGAAGAACCGCTCCATATTCCGGAAGAAAAGTATTTAATATTAAGAAACATTATAAAAAGATTTCCTTTATTGCCCTCTATTTTTCAAGTGAGCACCGTTTATATTACAGTCACGTCAAACAGCGTTCATTGCACCAATTTTTTTGTGATAGCATCTAAAAAGAGACTGCATTTAGTTATTAAAAAAGGTATAAAAATACAGATCCACTGCGACCAGAATATGAGATTATCAATTTAAGAAACATTGTGGCGTTATTGAAATAATGCCCAGTTCCGAAATAGGATAGTGCCGGACCGGACTTCTGGGGCAGACCTACGCACAGCAATGAACATCTGTATAAAAAAATTGAAAACACTATATAATTGAATAAGCAGTATGACAAAAGGATAAAATACTACATAGGTTGTGTGTACATTAAGTGCTCTGAGGAATTGTTCGAGATGATACCGACATCTCGTTTTTACCATCGCACCGCCCGCCACCGGAGTAGAGTTCGTCCATACTACCTGGAGCCGCTACGTTCATCCACAGTGCGTTTCCAGAGATCTTTTTTGCCACGTACCATCCGGCTATGGAATGAGCTCCCCTCCACGGTGTTTCCCGAGCGCTATGACATGTCCTTCTTCAAACGAGGCTTGCGGAGAGTGTTAAACAGTAGGCAGCGGCTTGGTTCTGTCCCTGGCATTGCTGACGTCCATGAGTGACGGTAACCACTCACCATCAGGTGGGCCGTATGCTCGTCTGCCTATACGGCAATAAAAAAATAAAAAAAAGGTATTTAAAGAAAGATATCGAGCGATTTCAATAATATAATTAACGACAAAATTATTCGAGTTTTATTGTTAAATTTACGACTACTTATACATTTCACAGTTACTTCGTGTCATACTAGTCCTTGTTTATATATTATAATATGTTTATATAACATTTAGTAACACAATAAGCATTTGTTACATTTTTAAGAGCACCACCACGCTATGAGCACTTAGCTAAAATATTTGCTTGTGTCGTGGGTACTTAAAACCATACATAGAACAAGAAGCAAACCTCGAACGCCAAAATAATATCTAATCTAATAAACATAAAAATGAATTGCTGTTCGTTAGTCTCGCTAAAACTCGAGAACGGCTGGACCGATTTGGCTAATTTTGGTGTTGAATTATTTCTGGAAGTCCAGAGAAGGTTTAAAAAGTAGATAAATATGAAAATGCTCGGAATTAAATAAAAATAACTATTTTGTTTTTCCTTTGATGTGTACCCCGGCGGACGGATTTCTTTTGTTTTTTTAAAGTTTTTTTTTATACAAAAGTTTAGGTATTTTATTTATCGATTGAGGCACTACAAAGTTTGTCGGGTCAGCTAGTATCTAATAATTTTAGGTCAGATATTTTTTTAGGGCTACACCAAAAAACATGTTTACGTTATATAACAGGTGGGAGCCCTAAAAGACTAAAAAACCACCTGACGCGCCAACCAGTTATGCGAGTATCAAGTACTTTGTGCGCTCATGAACGCACAACTAATTTTAGCCTCTGTCAAAACAGAGTCGATGCTCCCTCGACAGTCAAGGACGAACGTTTGACGCGAGATTAACGAGTAATGAAAAAATGGCAGCAGTAGCTGATGTATCGGGGTAAGGGAAAATATATATATTTTTTAATAGAAACGTTGTTTGTGTATCCCGAGGTCGTCTGACGAAGTATACGGCGTATATGGAAAACATTTACGGGACGCTTCCCGATTGCTATTTGGTAAATAAACAAATTCCTTTTCGGCGCCGCCAAAAAAAAATCACTTAACCCTTTTAGTTTTTATCCGTTAATATTTTTGTTTTGAGCATCACGCAAACATAACTCGATTATTCGCAAATTATTTTTGTTGGAATACTTATAATTCAGTTTATTGTTTATAGCGTTAACAAATGATCAACAACAAAGTTCACACGCACAATTTTGTCATTAGACTGTTTGATCAAATCAAATCAAAATCAAATTTTTTTTTATTCAACATAAATGAAAGTACATACTTGTTGAACGTCAAAAAGAACTACCGCCAATTCACAAAAACTAGCCTCCGTCCTGAGAAGAACTGGCAAGAAACTCAGCGGGCATGTCTTTTTTTTTAAATATTAGATAAAAAAAAAAAACATTTTACAATTAATACGTAACAATTATTGCAATATTGAAATGCCCGGAGCGAGCAACTCATTCCCACTTTGTGCAATCTTCTTCAATCGTAATGAGTAAACAAACAATGAAGTTACAGACAGTTTATATGCATTCTCAATCGTAATATAAAAATAATCCGCCGGACGCCTGTAGTTATTCAAACACGAAACCAAACTTAATAATTTTCTAAGCACTAAAATCGAAAATGTCAATGCGAATCGTTCGAAACAAACATCCAACAACAACAAGTTTTACGATGATAGATCGTTAATTTTATCTCAGCATTGTATCTTGTATCAGAAGTATTTGTTGCGCTGTGTGTGTGTAGCGTAGACGAAGCATGAATCACGGTAAAAGGTTGTCCGAACAATCGCATTGAGAATGTCAAAACTTGAAGAAACAGCCAGACGTTTTATGACAGTAATTATTATGCGAAATCCAAAAGATTATTCCGCGTTCCATTCGCTGAGTTGTTTTCAGATTTAGTTCCATGTACTGGATAAAATCACGAAGGGCACGAGGAGACAGGGATATTGCTTTCACTTTGTGACAGGACCGGATAATTTAATAAAACAACTGATCATTAATTACCTTATAGAGGCTCAGGAATAATTTATCAGCCATGATTGGTAGTCTGTATTGTTAACAAGATTCGTGTTATTGTGTTTAATATTATGTCAATCTCGTAGATTTTAAGTATATATATAGAAACTAGCTGACCCGGCAAACGTTGTGTTGCCTTAAATAAGATTTCTAGGGAAATTCTAGTCTAATATATAAAATTCTCAAAAACCTCATTCAACCACATAATATAGTAAGCGGCACGTAAGTTGGCAAGGTTTTGGTGCAGTGGGGGTAATGTCGCGCATAGTGTACATTGCAACAAAAAATGGTCACTTTTATTGCCCGCATATAATATATTATTATGTTAATGTTATTTTATTAAATTTTTTATTTGCCATAATTTATTTTTAAGCCTGTGTGTTTAGAAGAAAGTTAAAGAAAAGAGAGGAATTCGTGAAGTGTATTAGGTGTTATAAATAAAATACAATTAAAAGTTAAAAAGTTTATTTAACAAAATATACTTAATATTAAAAAATATGTGTCGCCGTCGTCACTATCATTTTCTAATAGTGCTACCCCTTGGATTAAATTTATGGTAGGACCTGAGCTGGTGGAAGGAGTTGGCTCCTCATCGTCGACATAACGAAGAGTCGCTGTCGTCACTGGCGTAAATAATAAAACGCTCAGTGACTGAATCGACTATAATTATGGTCATTGGTATTTGGTCCTGCCATTGCAAACAAATTTAAAACAATAACACTCGTAACAAAAACTAAATTTAAAATAATAATAACAACTCGTAACAAAAACTCAATATAAACAAAGGGTTCCTACAACTTTAGTAGGCACATGTGTAACCGGGAGCGAACGGAACGTGGACGCGGTGCGGGAGGGGAGAGTCGACTGACTCACCAATCGTGCGCTCGGAACGGTGCTACGTCTTTCCCCGCGTCCCGCTTGACAACCAAAGAGACCTAAAAAATGACTTCTGCGCATCTAGCGACTCTTGCCAAGTTACGTGCTGGGGACTATACCTCATTATAAACAAAAAAAAAATTATAAAAAAAAAATGTTTGGGGTGAACAACCCTTATCACTTAGGGGTATGAAATATAGATAGTAGCCGATTCTCAGACCTACTGAACATACTATTGATACACAAATAAAACCAAAGAAACATGGCTGAAAAAATGTATACTGAGTAAGACAGGAGACCGGCTTCGTCCTCATCCCTACTACGTGATGTTTGCTGGATGAGTGGTGACACCTGGCGGGGATAACTGATCATTTGATAGTTGATCAGTAGTCGACCGGCGAGGGCAGGAAATCAAATTGAATTAAAAAAAAAATCATAATTAAAGGAACTTGAAATTATAAACTCTGAATAAGAATTTATCATACTACAATTATAATATTTGATTGCCATCTTGCAACCTTATTGCGGATCTGTGCATAGAAAATAAAAAATAAAAATCGGGATGGAAAAATAGGGGTTGATCGTATAAGAGTGAAAATTGAGAGTAATATATATTTTTTTTATTTTAAGTCATGACAAAATAAAAAATAAAATCTTGCCAAAAAATTTAAAATTTATAATTAACAAATAAAAAATAGGGGTTGATCGTGGAGGGGTGAAAATTTCAGAGTAATATGGATTTTTTTATACTAAGTCATGACAAAATAAAAACAAAATTCTTGCAAAAAAATTTAGTTTTTAATTAGCAAATAAAAAATAAGGGTTGATCGTAGAGGGATGAAAATTTAGGGTTGTATGTATTTTTGTATCCTGTATCATAAAAAAATAGAAATTAAAAATTTTGTCTAAAAAATAAAAAAAAAAATTTAGGGGTGGACTACCCCTAACATTTAGGGGTATGAAAAATAGATGTTGGCCGATTCTCATAGATACCGGATAAGCACAAAAAAATTCATCAAAATCGGTCAAGCCATTTCGGAGGAGTATGGCATCGAAAACTGTGACACGAGAATTTTATATATTAGATTATTGTAAAGTCTGTTATGCGTTTAAAATAATCATTTATTTTATTTGTTTAGTTATTATCAGTCTATGTTTCCAATAAATTATTAGAGCTCTCAATGAACGCTAACATGTTTATAAGAATGTAATTGCCTGTAATTAAGAATGTAATTAAATTCAAGTCATTGGTATACACCTATGTATATCAGAGATGGTTGAATCGATAATTTTTTTACGAGAATCATTTTTGTTGGGTCGACCGCAAATTTGATTAAAGCATCTATTCGACGCTTGAAAGACAAACATGACTAAGCGACAATGCGTGAACTTTACAGTAGACTAATTTAAAGTTGAAATACCTGAAAAAAATTCTATTTTAACGAATCTAGCTGTAGGATTGAAATTATTTTAATATACCTATCTAGAAATACAGTCAAACCTGGATAAGCGAGAGTTCAAGGAGCACAATCTCATTCTCGCTTATAGAGGTTTCTCACTAACCCGAGTTTCTCGCTAATGCTCCCTCTGAATTTCATTTCGCGATTTTCCGGCATCAAACGCATTCACTATTCACTTAATGACAGTACTTTAATTTTCCGTTTTGGCATGATGCAGAACAGAACTTTCCTTCGCAATTGATTAACGATAAACTGAGTAAGTCCGACAAATAGGACGGTACACAGGGACACGTGTCCATTCGAAAAGAATGCGATAAAATACCAACGTTATTTAGTTCCACGAAATAGAATAGGTTCAATATTGACGAGAAAACAATTCAAAAACAATAGAAGGAAGTTCCACAAAAGTTAAGAATGAGTCATAAAATAGCAGATGTTAAATTTGTAATTGGTTTTTTCATTTGTTCCTCCTAAATAATATAAATAAATAAAGCTCGACTGTCGCTTATAGAGGTAGATAAGTAGCAGTCTCACTTACGGAGGTCCATGAGGGAAAAACGACTCTCTCTTACAGAGGTTTCTGTTTCTCTCTAATAGAGGTTTTGGGAGCTTAAAATGACGGGTCCTGGCTATTACTCTCACTTATAGAGTTTTCTCACTTATCCAGTTCTCGCTTATCCAGGTTTGACTGTATATCTTTTTTGCGCATCGAATATGGTTATTGCCTATCATTTATGTACAGAGCAGTTATTGTCGCTTAGTCACGTTTGCCTTTCAAGCGTCGAATGTGCAATACGGACGCTTGTAAATTTTATATTTTTACAAATTTCAATTGGCATATAGACGTTATCTGTTACGTTAGTTTTTAAAACTGGGAATATGTATACACAACACAGAAACACAATGTGATTTTCAGTTCTCTTTGAAACATAAAATGGCTCTCGGATTAAGAGGTTTTAGAAATAAAAATGCTCAGACGGTTTTCGTCTTATATAAATTCTACACTCCCCAGAAAATCATGTATCACTAAATATTGTAACTAGATATAAAATGTTTCGATGGCAGTGGTAATAATACTAATAATGAACGGTGGTACGCAATCGCCGAGCTCAATCAGATTATAACTAGCTTAGCAGAGTTACAAAGAGCATATTGCGACAGGGAGACCTCCTCACTCGGACAAAACAATCGATTGTATGGCCTATGATTGGTTTAGCTCGGTAAAAGATGACTTGCAATATTGTACTTTGTAAAGAATATAATATCATTGCAATTCGATTACTGATAAAATATATTATTATAATATATGAAATAATTCGATATTTTCAAGATGGGTGGCGCATTTACGTTGTAGATGTCTATGGGCTCCAGTAACCACTTAACACTAGGTGGACTGTGAGCTCGTCCACCCATCTAAGCAATAAAAAAAAAACTGGTTTGCACTAAGAAAGAAGGACTTATTTATTTTTGGATACGTACGACTTTCTTTTAGAACGAAGTTAATTTTTTGCTTAGATGGGGGAACGAGTTCAAAGCCCACCTGTGATGTTAAGTGGTTACCGGAGCCCATAGACATCTACAACGTAAATACCGCTACCCACCTTGAAACATGAGTTCTAAGGTCCGACTTTTACATATTTTTCTTTCTACCTAAGCTGATAGACTTGAGGGGCCCTTTTAGCTTAGCCCTAACAAGTAGTTGTATTGATATTGTTGTTTTTTTTATGATTACTCATCGGTATTCCGAATTTAGTCATATTTCAGTGCAGATTAATTTGTTTTAAACTAGTAAAACCCGTTGATCGCTATCTGCTGCTAATCGTATGAAAAAATCCTGTGGATTTTCAAAAGAAATTTTTCGTTCACCTTAATTTCGAACATAGTGAATAATAAATTACACAAAACGGTTGAGAGATTTTTAAATTATGCTTATTTAAATTATGCACTATAATATATGTGGAAATTTATTTTTATTACATAGATAAATATTCAAATAATCACGCCTTATCACGTAACAGAAAAATAAAATGCATACAGTAGAATTTAAGCGGTGGCGATTTCCAAAACACTTTTGTAATGCTTAGAATACAAATAAATTTAAATTGATTTTCTTTTTTCAATAATTATAACATTCTGCACTCCTTCTCTATATTCTTTATAAGTGTGGAAAATTTCATACTCCTAGGTCCACGCAATTTTCGTAAAAAGGGGTACAAAGTTTTTGTTTCACGTATTAATATATAGATTAGATTCTTAAGCTTCAAAATATCGAAAATGATTTGGTCTATTCATTATCGTTTAATGGATATTCATCATTCATCGAATTCAACGTCCGAAGCCGGTGCTAAAATTAATAGCCATCCATACATACACCTTCAGAAAAAACCGGATCGAAACACCCGTTAAGATTACCACACAAATGTAGTTAGTAGGTATTTCACGAATTCTACAAAATTCTCATGAAGATCGTGTCCGCAATCATTGGCAGTCGTTTTGGTTAGTTTCCAAGAAACTATGCAACGGCTTTTGTATTCGCTGTGACGGCACGAACAGAATCAATGCATTCACAAAGACGGTAAGTACTTTGAGCGTTTAACAGCGAATATACAAAAACCCAAAAGACTTGCGTAACGTTTTCGTCTAGACTGCTTAATGTAGTAATAGAAAAAGTTAAATTATTTTGTAGACTCGTGCTTTATAAACTTAAAAAAAAATTTTTTTTATTGCGTATATGTGTGGACGAGCTCACAGCCCACCTGGCGTTAAGTGGTTACCGGAACCCATAGACAATCTACAACGTAAATGCGCCACACACCTTGAGATATAAGTTCTAAGGTCTCAGTATAGTTACAACGGCTGCCCCACCCTTCAAGCCGAAACGCATTACCGCTTCACGGCAGATATAGGCGGGGTGGTGGTACCCACCCGCGCGGACTCACAAGAGGTCCTACCACCAGTAAAAAATATAATAAAACATTCTGAAATAACTTAGTTTTTATGCTAAGTCGGCACGGCACAGCTTTAACATTTTAAAGTTGCTATAGAGTTGTGTTTGAATCCCATGGCGTCATAGGATCTATTAAAAAATATATTTTGTGCAGTGAATCGAAATCATAAAATGCTTTTTTTCATTTTCTAAATTTTTGCCATAGATACATAAAATATGCATTCACTACTAAAGATATATGTGACTCAGTGTCACGCTATGTTCATATTAATGCCGAAGCAGATTGTACACATTGCAAATGCAAATATTCAAAACTAACTATTATCGACTGGTTAATTTAGAGAGAGAGAGAGCGAGAGAGAGAGAGAGAGAGAGAGAGAGAGAGAGAGAGAGAGAGAGAGAAATTACACTTTATTGCACACCAAATCACAATTTACATTAAAAAAACAGTCAAAAAGCAGATACTTTTGTACAATAGGCAGTATTTATATAGGCGGTATTCTCGCTAAAAGCGATCTCTTCCAGACAACCGTTTAATTTACAGAAATTCTGGAAAATATAAAAATATCGTAGGTATGTTTCGGTGTATTATAGATAGTAATATATTATTATAGAAAATATATACATACAATAAACCGATATATACCGTTTACATATAATATGAAATATATAACTAATTGGTTTATATAACAATATACTTACATACACATAATAAAACAACAGTATGGAAATGATAATGAAACAAATAACACTAAGCAGATAAGTTGTGTTCCTTCACCATTCTTTTAAAGCAGTTTAAAGTTGGAGCACTCCTCATTGCATCCGGCAGAGCATTCCACAATCGAAACGCCTGGATGGTGAATGAACAATCCAAGAATGATGAATCCAAGATGAATTATTTTAATGAATGATGATTAATTTATTTCATTCATTGATGTTAGCGACCAAACGGTTGAAACTCTGCTGAAAATGTACGTTAATTATTAAAATACGCTTATTTACATTATACATAGTAACGGTTGCATTGAAATAGAAAAAAAAGCAATTATTTTCTGCTGAATAAGTAAGAACATACACAATTTTCCGGTTTTACAATCGACCTCGTTTTTAAATTTCCTGCCAGTATCGTTCGAATGAATTAATGCAAAATGTCAAAATAAGTTGATCAAAAGAAGACAAAATAATAATGAATGATTATGACATCATATCGACGATTAATATAGCTTTTGGAGCTAATCAATGAAATACATAATTTATAATTGTCGACGTTGTTTTTAACACCCGCCTTATCTTTACAGCGGCTCTTTAAAAATTGATAGCGATTCAAATGATTTAATATATGTAGCTCTGTTTGTTTGTTTGTTTGTTTGTTTGTTTGTGCATTCGAACCTCGTTTATCCTATTGAGCTGTTTTAGCTTTATACAGTCGTCGTTGATAATTCAGGAATGGATTTTGTAATAGTCTGTCAAAAAACGGGAGGTGACGCGCGGTTTGTCTCAACAAATATGCGCGTTTTATACATTCAGCAATAAAATATCTTAGCAAGGGAAAGCTATTTAGTGCTGCATTAAATTTTATGTAATCAAAACCTAAAAAATCGAATTGATTTAATCCGATCGAACGTGCTAGATACAAATAACTCGTAATTATTCTTCTTTTTCTCCACCTTATACAAGTGCGTGACGTTAAAGATTGTTGTCTCAAAAAGGATGTATCATATTCTAACACAAATCTTAAACTGCAATCTAAGAGTCGTGAAAATTATTGATGCAATTATTTTAAAATATACACACGGTTGATACAAAGAATTTTACCTACTTTTCAATTCTGTTTTCCAAATTTAAAATTTCGAATACTTTTATCACAACTCAATCCAAGACGGATTTCACTTTTATTAATTTGGTATTATAATAGGTGTCGACGAGACGCCGTTATCGGGAAAATTTATTAGATCCACTTACAATTATAGACAAGATTATAGATGTGCAAATGGGCTCATGGTCCACTCGGTGTTAAGTGCGCTTGCCCATAAATATAACAGCGTGAATGTGGACCTTGAAAAATCTAGATTGGATCGCATATCGATCGTTCCAAATCTCCTCAGCGCGTGATGACTCCGCTGAAGAAGTAGTCACGATATTAGTACCTAGCGCTAAAATTTCGAAGTATCAAAGCCCCTTAAAAATTGTTATACTTTCAGAGATATAAATACAAGAATTTTTACGTGACCACGAAAACTGCAAGTTATTCGAAACAAATGTTACAATGATAATAAAATAGCGAGATTAAGCGGTATAAGCAGTTTTAAAAGCGCATCTTCTACTCTGAACTCCAGACTGGCAAGCGAAAAAGTGGCGGCCAATTCTTAAGGTATAAGAATGTTCAGAAGAGGCATATGAAGAAATGCAACATTGACCCCTCTCGTTGGGAGGCCTAAGCACAGAATCGTTTGGAATGGAGAAGTTTGGTGCCGTGGGGCGTGTGTGTCTTTGAAAATGGCAGGAGGCGCAAACTGGACGACAGACGAAATAAACTGAAAAATAGACCGCCTTCCGCCATTTTTTACAACTTCGTTGGTGGTGTTCTTGCGTGTAGCTTCTGTTTGCGCACGTTCAAGAACAAGATAGGCTACCACAGCCATATTAGAGCGCATGAGAGGCGCGGACGTTAGCTTTTAAGTTAGTGAACAGAAAATTTTGGTCGCCGTTGCCGAAACCGGCTTGGAACCATGACGATGATAACGGTTTAAATGTGTCCACGACTCGTGAAAACCGAAGAAAATACAATATTTAATTTTACTGGTGGTAGAACCTCTTGTGAGTCCGCGCGGGTAGGTACCACCACCCTGCCTATTTCTGCCGTGAAGCAGTAATGTGTTTCGGCTTGAAGGGCGGGGCAGCCGTTGTAACTATACTTGAGACCTTAGAACTTATATCTCAAGGTGGGTGGCGCATTTACGTCGTCGATGTCTATGTGCTCAAGTAACCACTTAACATCAGGTGGGCTGTGAGCTCGTCCACCCATCTAAGCCTAAAAAAAAAAATTACACTTATTTATTTGTACTCAACATTACCCAGTAATGAGTGGACTAGTTAAGTTCACACGTGATTTCCATGACAATAAGCCGATTACCCGCTCATAATTTAATTAACTCTTTTAACAATAACTAGAACAATGGCGCGGAGCAAGAAAAAATGCTGCTGAAGCTACTAGGGCGGATTAGAAAGGCATTTTTTACTTGTGACGAAAATTAAATGTAAAACCATCACCAAAGTTGAAAAAAAAATTTTTTTTATTACCTTTGTAGCCAGAAGGGAATACGGCCCACCTGATGGTGAGTGGTTACCGTCGCCCATGGACTTCAGCAATGCCAGGGGCAGAGCCAAGCCGCTGCCTACCGATGCTGCTAACATATTTTTATTTGCTTTCCATCCACAGATTTAGTGACCGTGACCCATGGATATCACAGCGCCACCGCCATTCGCCTTGAGACATGAGGTTAAAATCTCAATTGTGCAGTTTAAGAGCGTTTCCGTTCTTTTGATTGATAAAACGTGGTGACACGATGCTATGTATAATTATTAAGATGTTTGTACATATCCGCGCGGACTCAAAATACGCCTTATCAAGAGCAAATACAATTTCAGAATCCTGGTGTCATTCTCTGGTGAGGTTAGTCATCTTTTACAACATTTTTAGAGCCTTTTCCTGAACCTAACCTTAGACATTAACTCTATACTCAAAATGCTATGTGGGGCTAAGATTTTTTTATAATTTATGTATAGTCTTAGTATGATGGCTATACAGTGTCTAATGTATAGTCTGCGTTTCTTTTTTTTTATTTCTTTTTTTATTGCCCTTGTAGGCAGACGAACATACGGCCCACCTGATGGTGAGTGGTTACCGTCGCCCATGGACTTCAGCAATGCCAGGGGCAGATCCAAGCCGCTGTCTACCGTTGAGTACTCTCCACAAGCCTCGTTTGAAGATGGACAAGTCATAGCGCTCGGGAAACACCGTGGAGGGGAGCTCATTCCAAAGCCGGATGGTACGTGATGACGGTTATTATTATTATTCATATAAATAGCTGTTCCTTTGTATGTTATTATTATATATTTTTTATAAATCATTGTGAATAAAATAAAGTTGATAACTTCGTGAAGTAGTTTTTTTTATCAATAAAAAAATTTTATACCCGAATAATTATTTTCTTTATACCTCGAATAGAACTTAAAATGAATATTCTTTTAATAAGGAACTTCGTTCCTATCCGGTGTCCTACGACGCCACACATCTTTTTTTAGGAAGGAAGGATTACTGGTGTCGTGAAGGCCTTCCAGTCACCAACACTGGCGAGCGAGAAAATGCTCAGCCAGCAGAGAAGGGATTTGCTAACGGCTTTGTTATGCTAAAATCAGTTTCGAGGATAAGTCGTTAGTCCCCTGCGTAAAAAAGCGCTTCTCTTCTACTAGTCATCTGGAAGGCAAAGCCAAGTTGGCGTCCAAAATGCTGGGAGTCCTCAACAGAGCGAAGCGGTACTTCACGCCTGGACAAAGGCTTTTGCTTTATAAAGCAAAAGTCCGGCCTCGCGTGGAGTACTGCTCCCATCTCTGGGCCGGGGCTCCCAAATACCAGCTTCTTCCATTTGACTCCATACAGAGGAGGGCCGTTCGGATTGTCGATAATCCCNGTGTACCTTATCAGCGATACGATCTGTTCGCTCGGTCGTGGCCACAACATCCGCGGCTCGCATGCGAAATCGCTCAGCACTTTTGTTAACCGTCATAATATTTATGTTGTCATTGTTATTTCCTTTCTGTAGGCCTGAAATTCATAATAATGCGATCACACAAAACATCGGAAATTCAAATGTTTGTTACATACATAATGCAGAAATGCTCGCGGTTTCTCTGGTTAAAAGTGGTCAAAAGAGTCTTAGATTATTTTTTTATTGCTCAGATGGGTGGACGAGCTCACAGCCCACCTGATGTTAAGTAGTCACTGGAGCCCATAGACATCTACGACGTAAATGCGCCACTCACCTTGAGATACAAGTTGTAAGGTCTCAAGTATAGTTACAACGACTGCCCCACCCTTCAAACCGAAACGCGTTACTGCTTCACGGCTGAAATAGGCAGGGTGGCGGTACCTACCCGTGCGAACATGAAGATACATGAAGTCCAATTTTCAATTGTGTTCAATAATAACAAAAACCTCTCAAGCCTGAATATATTATTGGTTCGAGGTAGAATGGCGCAGTGACGCCAAGTCTTGTGGTTTCATTAATCTAGACCCAGTTTTTTGCCCAACCCTATGCTGATAGCCTTGAGGCTATTTCAGCTTCTTCTTGACGTGTAGGTGAGCTCACGGGGCAAAAACCGGAAGTGTTGTTAACACTGGCCCTACCAAGAGCAGTGCTTCGCGAAATCTACCACCGGATCGGAAACGCGACCCACTGAGAAGATCCGGCGAGAAACTCAGTGGGCTGTGTCTACCTATAGGTTAATTCACTCGTTGAGCCCTTCGTCGCAAGCGACGGGTTCGACGAGGATGGTGACCGGGGACCCAGTACTGAAGAGACGAATTTCAGTAAACTTATATAGGAATATAAGTTGGGAATAATAGTGTTGTGGAAGAATCGATTAGCCATATACTTTGATAAATAGCTGAACATTTTGGAGATTCGATCTAATCTGCATGGAGACAGTCAAAAATGCATTTCGTTATGTTTAGGAAAATATCTTTGTAACTATAGAATAGATCTAGATCTTCCAAAATAGTTAACTTAACAGCTTAAGTTACTGTCGCCCATGGACGTCAGCAATGACAGTGGCAGAGCCAACCTGCTGCCTACCGTTAAGTACTCATACCTACTCTTACCGTTAATTCACTTTTTCATATTTCTAAGCTGAGTGTATTATTAAAACAAAATAGAAAAACAGTTTAAGAATAACTATTTCCTGTCCAATGTATTATTAGCTACAGATTTTATTGTAAACGCACCTGTATGACATGTACGCCTTTTTTTAAAGTTTAATTTTCACAACATTGACAAAAAAAGAGTTAGATCTTATCGAATTATTACCTCAATAATTTTGTACTACGGATCGTTCTTGACTGACATTTTTGTTACATAATTATGAAATAACTATCTACAGTGCAACACAACAAAAGGACTATATAAAAGTGACGTCATTAATACATGGCTTAGCTCGTATTACTTATTTTTATCGGGCGATTTTTTAAGTGTCTCCGATAAGGGCCCGGCGACTACAGAGCACCGTGAAAAAATAATCTTTATAGGTTAACAATATGAACGGTTCGAAATCGTCACGTTACAAAAGTTATAATCGTCGATTATGTTACCGTGAAATAGCGCCGTAGCTACCTAGATGTAAAGTTATTTGTTGTACACGATCAGAGAATTATTTAAGGTATAATTGGTAATTTAAAATAACTAGCGGTCCCGCAGTAGTCGAAATTCGACTATAATTAATTGAAACTATAAGTTTGAACATTATTATGGTTCTACTGTCAAAGACTATTATTTTAATTCCTACAATCACAGATTTCGCCACGACTACATTATAGACAAATGATAATAAAGACAAACAATATTAATCTATTCTCAATTTGACCACAGACTTTAAACAATAACAAAAGATTGACAATTAACGAAGGGTAGATATTTATGTAAGTATGCTGTGTCAAATACATGGTAGTGTGTGTAATTTTTTATTATTATTGAATGTATCTTTTATGCATAATTTAAAAAAAATATTAGCATTCTGCACTTCTCTGTATTCTCTATAAGTGTGGAAAATTTGATACTCCTCCGTCCGCACAATTTTCGTAAAAAAGGGTACAAAGTTTTTGTTTCACGTATTAATTTAAAATAATATTCATACTGTAATATTTTATTAATTTACTAGCAAAGGCGATCATGAGGATTATTTATTTCCTTTAAAATACCCAAAACAACTGAAATTCTTTGCAGGCAAAATCGTAAGCAACCGATTATCCTAAGATGTTTATTATTATAACGAGTTTTCTGTTACTTAGTAAGACTTCTCTAAATCAAACATTTTAGTTCAAAGTACATTTGTTTTCAAATTCCAAATAGTATCGATCAATATATTTGATGTTACCGATATCAAAAAATTTATAGGTAATCACTTTTTTCATCAACAATGATAATAAATATGTTTTAGATTAGCAAGCGTGCGTTTCTAGGAATAGTACCGTCTAAATACAATATTTATTGAAATTTAATAGATTTCTTGGTATATGCATAATTGGATATCAAGAAAAAAAAACGTTTTCAACACGCCGTCTGGTATTTTGTGTACAAAGCTATAACTGAGTGTTGGTCATTATATTTATTATAAATACATTTGTTGTTTTATTTGAAAAAAAAATCGAGACGAATTTGCATCAAGACAAATCTACGTAAAGATTTTGTGTAATTTCAGATATTGACTACAACCATAACAACTATTTGACTTCGTATGACATTCAAAGCTAAAAGCTTTAAACTTTAATAAAACTAGCAAGACAGATTATAATAATTTAACTGTAGCACATTTTTTTAAACAAAATAATATATTTACCTAAATATAATATTTTTATTGACATATTGATTTGTTGCTAATAATATCTTCATTTATGCTCTAGATTAAGTGTTACAAATTTTCAATCAAGGTAGTGATTTTACTAAAGTATATGTTACAAGAGAGGTAGCTTTTACAAGGTAGTGAATTAAGACATAATTGACAGAAAATCCAAAAGTTCCTGAATAGATATACATACTTGTTACTGCCTAAGTTCTGTATTTCTTGGGACGTCCAATTTTCTATTTCTTTTTATATTTCTAAAGAACTTGTAATGAGAATAAATATTATTGTTATATAATTATAATTGAACTTAACTCCGTTTTCTTTTGTTCGAAATAATTTTGTTACATCAATTTTAATTAGAAAATATACTGATTCTTTGGAGTTCGCTTTATGAAATGTGACAGTTCGTTATTAGAAAAACAGCCTATAAGTTGTAAGAGGATAGCCTCTGAATCTATAATAAAGTGAGCGCTAAAGTAAACACCAATTAACATTCATTTGTTAAGTCCAGCATAAAGCCTTATCATCTAAGAAAATGCAGTATATTCGTGTCTTTTTTTTTCCCTACCTATGCTGATAGCCTTGAGAGGCTATTTCAGCTTCAGCGTCAGCTTCACCCTAACGTGTAGGTGAGCTCACGGGGCTCAAACCGGAGTGTTGCTAACACTGACCCTAGCAAGAGCAGTGCTTCGCAGAATCTACCACCGGATCGGAAACGCGACCCACTGAGAAGATCCGGCGAGAAACTCAGTGGGCTGTGTCTATGGGTTAATTCGCTCGTCGAGCCCTTCGTCGCAAGCGACAGGTTCGACGAGGACGGTGAACGGTGCTTTTGGTGCCTAAAAGCACCGTTAATGGATCAGGAGGATCCGTAATGACGTGCTTTGGGCGACGTCGACGGTTTACCATTCGCATATTCGTGTCAGGTACTATTAGCATTATTTGTCTTCGTTTTCTGGATTTGCACCCATAAAATTTACATTTATTTAATTTAACATTGGTTAACATGTTGGTTTGTGTTCTAATCTGTTGCGATCTAATAAAATGGATTCGAAGGGAGTTTGACGTCATCTCGTTACATGTTAAAACGTCTTTCTACCCGTCGAACGAGTCAGCTGTAGCAACGCGTGACGGCGTGGCGCCAAACAAGGAGTTTCTAGGTACCGATACGCTTTCCGCTAATGCAACGGTACCGAATGACAGTTCAATTTGATCTTGTAACCGTTGTGTATCGATAACAAAAATAATATCGATTCGTGTGACGTGACTTAACCACAAAAGGACATTTCTAATTTCGTTAACAATCCGATCGAGAAGCGTGAATAATCGAGTGAAAGTTATCGTGTAGTTTTTATGATTTCTGATCTTTTAAGCGATCTTAGTATTCATTGTGTTCGAGAAAATCGTTTTAGAACATTTCTGTCTTATATGTATTAATAATAGTAAAATTCAAGCAAAACGCAGTGAATGGTATTTATATCAGTTTTTGACGTAACAACGTCTTATAATTCGATGGAGCCGGCTGCAAGCACGAAAAAACATGACTCATGCAACGTTACCTCGCTCTGAGGCGTTCCATTTAAGGCTTGAAGTGCAAGCGAGAGCGCGCAACGAGCGACAAAGAGGCACAATTGGCCTCCGCGTTCGGCAGCGTTCGACATCTGTCTCTCTCCTACTTGAGTGAGCGATGCATCCGCGTTCACAATAATACATTTACATAAATATTAAACAAAGAAATAAAATTAAAATTTTCTTTTCAAAAATGAAACCATTCCATCAGTATTTTCTTATGACGTTGTCACGTTTAACTATCGTCAGTAAACCGACTTTACAGACAACCGATTTTTTTTAATCGCAAGTCTCATTTCACCGTAACTTAATTAGAGGAGAATAAAATACACCTACACAAATTTAATCAGTGTGTGTGTGTGTGTGTATATCTACACCAAAAAATCGTATACGCTCTGAAACATTCGACGTCAGTGACCTACAGTGCAATTACTAAACCTACACCAGAATTATTAACGCTTCGCCAAATATGAAGAAAAAAAACTTAACTTATTAAATATGCTTACCAGCTTTTTACGAGGCAAAATACATAATATATTTTTTAAAGTACGGTTTTCATTACGTAGGCTTAATTAAAACTACTTTTACAGTTAATTAAACAGAAAAATTATTATTATTAGTTAGAGATTTTAATATTGACTACTAATCGCAGAAACCAAAGGATTTTTTTATAGGAACTTTGCCAATTTTTTTAAAGTTTAGTTATCAAAAATATAAATAAATCTTTTATATTCATTTCAATATTTTAGAAACTTTTCAAATCAGCAGCAACATATCAAAATTCATAGAATCCAGTAATTCGCATATTCACATTTAACCTCAGAATATTCACTACTAGGGTTCGTTTATAGTTTCAATATTCAGTTTTTAGAAAAAGGTTTATAATCAATACTTATAATATTACTATATATTGTTACTTTTAAATCATGTGCTGAAATATAGTGGAGGCATCAAAAATATCGTATCACATCGGTTCACACTTTTCAGATGTAATTCTGGAAACGCTATCTGAAGCTAAAATGGATGCTCATTGTAGTAATCTCTCCACCTAGTCTAGTCAACAAGTCCAAAAACGTGAAAAATAGAGATAAAGGTCCTAAAAATATGAGCGGTAGCTCATTGGATTCGGAATCACCTCTAGAAAAATGTTTTTGTAGGATTTTGGTGCAGGTAAAAAATTGCAATTGTTATTAACAAAAAAAAAATGAAAAAAAAAAAAATTGAGTTTTTCGTTAATAACTCGAAAAATATTATTATCTAAGGAACTTTGAAAAAAGGTCGTTAAAGAGGAGGAAATTTATAATAAAAAAGTCCGTACTCCCGGAAGTCTATCTCTATTATTTGTAATTTTAATTTGACGTGAAAATAGGGCTCCGCGCGGCTTTTACGGTATGCGCGCGCCACCACTAAAAAGAGTTCGTCAGATAAAATAATTTTTTTATAACATAAATTGTCATTTTAAAAAATTTTAAAAATTCTAGTATCTTCTTAACACTTAAAAGATTCGAGCCCCGTCGGAAAAAAGTTTTATCCCCATTTTTCAAAAAGTTATTTAATTGTTAACTAATTAATTATGATTTTTGATCGCGATGAAGTATGCGCTACAATTACGGTATCGTGTGATATTAGAGTAATGCGTATAGCAAGGCAGATCCAGCCAGGTATTATTAATCTATGTATTTCGGATACAAATCCTAATTAAACATCTTTTAAAATTTCGATAAGTTATTTTTAATAGTATTCGTTTTAACAAATTATTTCTTTTTGTAACTTACTTTTGCGAGCCTACTAGGACTAATTAAAATATCAGACAATGAAAAAACGACTACATTTATGTGAATTATCATAGTAATTTTGTGCTTATCTAGTAATTCGAGGTATTTAAAAGTAAAAGTGTTTTAGTGTTTATGTGACTTTCAAAGATATATCATGAGTTTTTTGAAAAATATTTTTTAGTCAATAACACACATTTACGCTTTTTTATGGAGAGAAAGAAGCTGGTTTACTCAAAAATGGAATAATTGGCATACCAGTACAACATAAAAGAAAGTATTGAATTGAAATAAGGCTATTAATATATAAGATACACAGAAAAAAAGTAAATTAATATGCATTTACACATTTCAAAATGAATCCTTCAAATTTGAAAATAGAAGAGATTATAATTTCAAAATTGTTGTTTGTTTTAATTTTGTACTTATTTTAAATTCAGAACATTCGAATGCTTTTACAATTTTAATTGTAGCTCCAAAAAATATATTACTATATATGCCACGTCAAAACTTAACAAAAGTAGTAAAATAAACAATAGATTTTAGAAACGCTTGACTAAGAACACGACGATAATGGCTAATCAACGACTCATATATTTTAGTGTGTATATATTTGAATAGCGTTATCAAACGCGCAGTAAACAGGTTAGCGAAAAGGGTTATTCACCTTAGGTGTATTGAACTGAACATCCCATGGTTCACTGTCAAGGATATTAACTTCCATTTATTACGTACATAGAGACGGGTACGCGCGATGTATACATAAGTACGCATAGCATTGTATAGTGCGTGATATTATCGCGGTTTTAAATACGCATTTTAATTAATGAACTGTTCTTTTTTTTTGTGACAGTCTAATTCAAAAGAGAAATGGCGCGCATCTTTCCTATTGACTTTTTCAGTATGTTAGGTAAAAATAGAGAATTCAATTCAGCAAAGCATAATTGTTTTTCCTTCGTACAATTACTTACAGCGTATACAAGTGTTTACAAATATACCTCTAAAATCATAATTATAGATAAATTGACGAAATGAATACCTCGAATTCTCTTTTTCTCCACCTTATCCCACTAGGTGGGGTCGGCACAGCTAATTTTTCTCTTCCATTCTCTTCTATCAGCCGTCATCTCAACACTCACTCCTCTCTCTCTCTCATATCGTCATTCACACACTCCATCAATGTCTTCTTCGGTCGACCTCTTCCCCCTCTACCTTGCACTACCATTTCCATACATCTCCTAGTCACATGCATCTTCTCTCTACGCATCACATGTCCATACCACGCTAACCGTCCGCTCCTTAATTTGTTGCTTACCGGGGCCACTTTCACACTTCCTCTGATTTACTCATTAATAATTTAAATTTCAAGCAAAATATCACGTAATAAAATTAGCAAATAGGAATATGTAGTTTAAAAAAGCGATTGAAGATTTCATTTGTGAATACAAAGAATCGATTTTTCACACTGCAGTGATAACAGAGAAATTCGGACATGTTGGTTATATCGGAACGAATGAGGACATTTAGGTTAATTTTGACAGTTCACTTTACATTATGGATTATAGGGGAAGTTGTATGTGGCGCAATGGAAAACACCCGCATGTCAGTACTCGTAAGTAATATGCATGTGTTTTCGTCAAATGAGTTGAAAGCAACAAAAAGTTAATAAAATTAAAAGTATATACTTTGGCTGTTTCATCGCGTTTTTCATTGTCAAATTTTATTGCGCTCTTTCGATTACTTTACAGTTTTCGCGATCACTGACGAATTAAGGTATTATTCGTCGACATTTAAATATTGTCTACTAACTATCCCGCGATACCCGAAGGAAACATTAAAAAGTTAACAATTTAAAGTAATTTCTTAAATCTAGTCTTACTATTAACTGGCCGAAGAAGATATACTGTGACAATCAAAATTGGGATATATATTATTTGTACATATTATAATTGAAGTTTTCCCCTACTGGAGTTCCAGGCTCTCTGAACCCAACCTGAGACTCTTAGGGAAAAGTGGGCTCAATTCTCCCATCAGTGAAATGTTATATCCCTAATACATATTACTGTCAATGTAATTGTCACGGTTTGTTTTTGGATAACGTCAGAATATGCTTAAATTGAGTATTGCGCAGTACCTACGTAGGTTTTGGCTATGAATCCTATGGCTCTTACTACTATTGGGATCAAAACTGTAAGTGGGTTCCATAATATGGTCATTTCTCGATCGAGTGTATGGTATTTACTTATTTTTTCTATTTCCTTGCTAGATTATGTAATCTATATAAGTATACAATCTATATAGATATATAATCTATTTATAATCTATAGATTATATAATCTGATGGTACTGTAATGTCTATGAGGTCTGTTTTATTACCTGCTTTGTTTATGTAAATTATATCTGGTTTATCGACTACTATTGTAACGTCAGTTTACATTGGTACCTGCCACATAAGCTTTAAATCTTCATCCTCCCCCTCCAGTCGTGCTCCATATCTGAGGGTCGTAAACCATATTCCATCCATGACTTTCGTCTTCACGATGTTGAACCATTTCATCATCTTGTGTTCGCTCGCTCGGTGAACATCGTAGACGGCATAATCAAGGGCGGTGCGGATCTGATCAGACCAACGCATTGGACTGCACCCCAAGATTTTCTTCCTTCCAGTTTGCCGCCAGTATTCACCAATTTTTTAAGATTGAAAATTGCATCTATATGTTACCCAGCTATAATTGGCTTTGTCAGGCTGCTCTTGACAACACAATTCAGAGACTAGGATATTTTTTTTGGACTATGTTCAGTAAACTTATTGTACGATGTTATTATGTCTCTTTGTGTATTAAGGGCCTGCTAATTTCTCACATCCAAAACGATGTGCTGTGCGTTGTCGTTTCTTACCAGAAATAGAAAACATTTACTGTCTAATGTTTAATTAGTTCTATTTCTACTAAATTTGATTGTGTTTCTTTGATTAAATATTTATCACTACTTCTCTCATGCTTAGCTAATGATCTCAAAGCTTTTACTGTTTTTATTTAGGTACATTTAATTATTTTGTATTCTATGTATATTCTTAGACGATCTGTATTATTTTACAGCAAAAACACACCGAGAACAGTATTTGTTTAATTTACTTTCTGTTGTTTATGTTTTGGATTTTCGTTTTAATCTAATCTCCTTTAAATATTAGTTCATATGAAACATATCTGCGTCGTCATTAAAATAACCTTTAGGATTCGATCTCCCTTTTATTATTTCCGAAGTTATGAATATTTTATGATTATCGTAGTCGCGGACTACCAAGATCCTATTCCTCATCATTTGAATAATGTGCTAACTACCAAAGCAGAAAGTACTGTGTCGGTGGCCGTTTTTGTTACGTTCTGGAACTTTCAAAACATAAAACCGGTATAATACTTAATTATAGAAAAAATTATTTGATTTTATATGTTTTACACACACCCGCGCTCGTGTTAATATTTTGCCATTCGTTTTCCTCATACTTTGTTAGTTAAAGCTACTGTTTTTTATCACTGTTTACCTGCTAATATTAGCTGTTAACGTTTATTTGCAATATGCCACAAAACTTATTTTTAAAAGTACTTTACGCAACATTGTTCATTAACGTAGACATTTATCTATATATTAATACGTGAAGCAAAAACTTTGTATCCCTTTTTACGAAAATTGCGCGGACGGAGGAGTATGAAATTTTCCACACTTATAGAGAATATAGGGAAGGAGTGCACAATGCTAATTTTTTTTTAAATAGTGCATGAAAGATTGGTACATTAAATCAATAAATAAAACATTACACACACTACCATGTATTTGACACACACACGCATGCCTATTTGTTTATTTTCAAACTTTCTTATTGCATAAAGTCTATAGTCAAATTGAAAATAGACTAAATATTGTTTGTCTTTATTAATATTTTTATAGTGTTATAGCCTTGGCGAAATTTGTGATTATAGAAGTATAAAATACAATCATAATAGGGTACAAACTTACAATTCCAATTAATTATAGTAGAATTTCGACTACTGCGGGACCACTAGTTCATGTTTTAATGAAAGAAATGCATTGAATTTTTTTCTAAATCTTATTAGAATTTAAAAAGAATGTGTGTTAATCAAACAATATTTTTTTATACTTTATCTATTAATCGACGAATTTGATATGAAAATCTTTTTATAGTAGCCACTAATGCCACTAATCTTGTTTGAAGAAGAATATTTCATAGCAATTGGGAAATAAAGTGGAAGGGAGTCCATTTTGGAGCCAGACGGTGGGTAGCAAAGAGATGCGAAACGACTGTTGGATGAACACAGCGGTTCCTGATCGTATGAAGGAACTCTGCTCTAAAGCAGGGCGATGTGACGGTAAGAACGAAATGAAAGGAGAGAAGTGAAAGAACAAATCTTTTACAACACTCACTATGAAACATCCGGTAGAATGATGAACGATAGCAAGATCTTTAATCCATATGAAATATTTGATCACAGCAAAATGGTTTTTAGTAAAATTGAGCATGGTCGTAAATGGCCAAGCCCGTGTGATAAAAAGCCACCAACGGCCAATTCTGGATGCCAAAGACAAAAATATGACGGTGACGAATGATGACACAGATCCAGTTTACTAATAGACGTCTATAAAAATGTTTTTTCCTACAGTTATAAACAACAAGCCAATCATTGGCAAATTTTAGTTCCGTGTTAATTAATAAACACATACATGTTCCTAGAAATGTTCTCAAAGGTTGATCGTGATCGACCGGTGTGCGATTGAGGCCTTGAGAGAGCAAATAAGCCCTATAAAATAATATGTGTTCATTATAACAGCATATTTAAAGGAAAACATCCAAATGTAGGAAAGTTTTACTGTGTAATATTTTTCACTTTAGTTTTAATAACAATTCTTAAATAATATAAATAATATGAAAATGGAAAAACACATAACATCGTGTAACAAAAATCAAACCCCCAAAATTATAATTTGCGTAATTACTGGTGGTAGGATCACTTGTGAGTCCGCGCGGGTGGGTACCACCACCCTGCCTATTTCTGCGGTGAAGCAGTAATTCGTTTCGGTTTAAAGGGTTGGGCAGCCGTTGTAACTTTACTGAGACCTTAGAACTTATATCTCAAGGTGGTGGCATTTACGTTGTAGATGTTTATGGGCTCCAGTAACCACTTAACACCAGGTGGGCTCGTCCACCCTTCTAAGCAATAAAAAAAGCTGCATACATTTTAAATCAATTGTTGTTGAGCGCATAATATTCCTTTTAATTTATCATTAGCAGTTACATAAAATTAACCCAAAGGTAATTATGGCACATAATATTATTTAGTTGTTATATTATTATTATTTTGCAATTTGATTTTTTCAGTAGATTATTTTGTAGGTTATCATGCACACATGGTAATAAAAACTGTCGAGCATATTCGCATTGTATTTGGACGCCATCTCTATATTATAATGCAGAAGCGACCTATAGGCAGTACCTCGACTATTGTTGAAGATGAATTAAGATTTGATTCAAATTCAATATTTAAAATCTCTGATTTTATTTGGAATCGTTTTTGTATAATATCATCGTTACTTATCGAAAGCCTTAATGAACTGTGCCAATGATTTTAAATATAAGGTAGCAAACTCAACGGTATTTTATTTATGAACTTGAATATTTTTTTCGACACCGCGAGCGTTTTAATGGGCCAGCTAACGAGCTGAGCACTCATGATCACTTCACTTTTAAATGCAATTAAGCATTTAAAAGCATCTCACACGAAAAATATATCTTAAACTTTCACAAATATTTAGAAAATTCATTTTCCAAGTCGAAAGTAGACCTGTGAGCCCATTCTCGGATTTTGATTGAGAGGTAATGATTCCGAAGCATTTTTTTTCATTAAAGCTTCTGCTGCTACATTTGTATATTATATTTTTATCGATTTGTTTATCACGAACGGCCTTCATAACACATGTATTTGCTGGTCGTCAGTGATAAAAACGATTATTCTGATTAATTTAGTGAGTTCTCTGAATAATTATAATTATTTCATGTAATGTTATCAGAATTGCATTTATTTTAATACTTTAAATACGACTACTGTTCTATTTTAATAATAAATTTGTATTTATCGGTTAGTGTTCAATTTTTAGGTTATGTTTACAAATTTTACCGATAAGAATATTGTTTAATGAATACAGATTGAGTTTTGTACAATAGAAAAAAAAAGCGTAAAAGTTTTTGGTTCGTGTTTTTACTCGTTAAAGATTGGCTTCTCTATTTCATTGATACCAAACGTGTACCGTAATACATAGAAAGAAAAAAAAAAACTTATATGGCGACGGCGTCACTTGGCGTTTCGGCAAGTCGACGACCTCTTTCGTGACTTGCCGACCAGCGTGTAAGTAGTCATGGCAAATTTTAGAAGAGCCGCGTTTAGTATTACTGTGTTTTCCAAATCCGGATCCAACTTTATTAGCCTTTTCGTATTTATTTACACAAAAATTTTAAGAAACAATTTAATTTGCACGTATAATGAGCGTTTAGGATCGGCACAAATTTACCTTAATATTTTTAGATGCCGCATTATTCTATCAAAAATATTCAAAAAGTTTTAATTTTAAGTTAACATAATTATGAAATACATTTAAATTACTGATTCTAATATTGATATCACGTTATGTCTATACTTACTATGTAGCCAAAGGTCATTGTTTACTTCAGTCGACAAATCAATACTGGATTGAGGCAATAAGGCCTGATACGTACCTGAAAACAAAATAGAATTGTTTAAAAACCGAAGATCGTAAAACTCGCCAGGAAATAAGAATTAAAAATTTGCATTGGAAACATTAAAAACTTATCGCCTGATATCAGTACTTCCGCCGTATACCTACTTCGGTTTTGTTTCGCGAATTTAAGTATATTTGTTTCTAGACGTACGTAATTTTCATAACAGGCTGGGTTCGTTGACCTATCATTTGTTTTATTTTATCAGTGCGGTGCCTTAAATTACGTAATTGAGATTGTATACTTTAATTCAGATGTGTCTGACAATTATTGCGGCATTAAACTTTATGTCAATTATTATGTTTTAAACATACTTGAAATAGGTGCTTCAATTGTTCGCAACGAAATGAAAAATTAAGAAAAAAAGAGCATAATCGAAAATCGGTTCAGTATCAGCTCAAGGAACGAGATTTTAAAAAAAACTGTGTAAATCACATATATTTTAAACTCAAACCTTATTGAATTATGGTTTATATTCGTTTAGTTATTATTGAATAATGTACAGAGTGCGGTGTCTAGGAGTGGGTAATATCGGTTTTGCCGCGTATCGAATCGTATCTATATATCGAGGATCAATATCGGATATTGAATCTATATATTTTCTGAATCTATATATTGATGGATGCTAGTAGATTTTCTCGATTCATGATATTTGAGATTTGAAACGATACGATGATATAGTATTGTAGTAGATATAGATTCAAGTCAACGTTATACGGTTGGTTTTCTGATATCAATTTATAATAATAATATGATTTTAAAGTAATAAAAAGAACATGAAAATAAAAATATCAAAAAAACTTTCCTTCATGCTTTTACCAGGCTTAGGACCGGCTACATTATTTTCAGTTTTTAGTATTTTGTGTCTTAATTTAAAATTACAAAATATACCAAAAGAGTGTAGATTAGGTAGAATATTTCATAATACTAAATACATATATTTTAGGTAACATTCGCGATTTCGTTCGCGCCTAAGGTACCTAACGTGAGTATTGCCTAGATGAAGTCTCGAGAAAATATCGGAGACGTATTTAGAAGTTCATTTGATAATATTTATACATCATACACTACAAAATTAATTCAGAAATTTTATTATTTACTAAGTTTATGTTAAAATAAAAGTTTCTAAACTTTCAAAAGTTTAATACAAACACAACAAATAAACTCAATTATTTGGATTTAACTAAAAATAGAAAAATGTGTACTTTAAAAATCAAATACAAAAAACTTTTAAGTATTTATAAACACTTATCCAAAAATTTTAGTTCAAGGTCAAAGCGCGTGAAATTAAATTCAACGGTGCAAATAGGCTATACTGCATNCATAAATTAATTGAGAATCAATTGGTTTTATTACTTATAGAGAAATTACACGCAGAGTTGCTCTGAGAAAGAAAAATAATCCTGTGGACATAAATGACGCGGAATTCAAAAATAGATACCGGTTGAATAAAGAATCATTCAAGTTTCTTTGTAATCAACTTAAGCAAAAAACATCTTTAAAAGCAAGTTCCAGGATAAGTTTGGAACTTAAGGTAAGTTTGTTTTTATTATCTCAGTAGGTAGACGAGCATACGGCCCACATGATGGTAAGTGGTAACTCACTCGCTCGCTCGCTCATGTATGTTAGCAATGCTAAGGGCAGTGCCAAGTCTCTATTGTGAGAAAAGCTTAAATGTAACATCAAATTCAAACATTTCAGGTTCTTTGCGCGCTATCTTTTTATGCCACTGGATCTTACCAACGCTTAGTGGGAATGGCTAAATATTTGGGCCAAACGACTGTTAGCAAATGTGTGAAGGAAGTAACAGATGCTCTTGTAACTCCTGCAATTTTAAATACTTTCATAAAATTTCCTTATGCCAGAGCTGATAGAGATGTAATAAGAAACAAGTAAGTGTGAACTATATAATTTTATTACAAACATTCATTTTTATATTATCACGATTTGGCGTAAACTTATGACTACAAAGTAGTATTGTTATTTTTTTTTTTTTTTTTATTGCTTAGATGGGTGGACGAGCTCACAGCCCACCTGCTGTTAAGTGGTTACTGGAGCCCATAGACATCTACAACGTAAATGCGCCACCCACCTTGAGATATAAGTTCTAAGGTCTCAAGTATAGTTACAACGGCTGCCCCACCCTTCAAACCGAAACGCATTACTGCTTCACGGCAAATATAGGCGGGGCGGTGGTACCTACCCGCGCGGACTCACAAGAGGTTCTACCACCAGTACCAATTGTTTGTTTTTACCTTACAGATTTTTTGCAAAGTATGGTTTCCCAGGAGTTATAGGATGCATTGATGGATGTCATTTCCATATTTTCACACCCAAAAAAGAAGTCGAACATTTATATTATAGTAGAAAGCATTTCCATTCATTAAATGTGCAAATGGTAAGCACAGCTCCGCCGGCGTGTCCAAATGAAGTAAAATAGAAAATTAAACTGATGTAATGATTTTTCTTCAATTTTAGATTTGTGATAGTGATTGTCGTATTTTAAACGTAAATGCGAAATACGGAGGAGCCACCCACGACGCTTTTATTTGGGAAAATAGCGTGGTCAACAATTATATGCAGAGCTTACATCGAAATAACGAGCAAGTGTGGTTGTTAGGTAATATTTTATTAATAACCTTTACAAATATTCAGACTAAGTTTAATTTGTTTTAACTAGGTTTTTTTTATTATTTCCAGGTGATTCTGGTTATCCACAGCGACCCTGGTTAATGACACCAATTTTAGATGCTGTTGAGGGAACTCCAGCTTATAAATATACAGCAGTTCATGGAAGGACCAGGGTAGCTATTGAAAATACTTTTGGGCGACTAAAAAACCGATGGCGTTGTTTGTGTAAGGATCGCACNCGTGAAATTAAATTCAACGGTGCAAATAGGCTATACTGCATTCTAATTAGGGTCGAAAGTTGAAACTTTTTTCCTAAATTGTATCCTGCTGATACACTAAGAATAATCTACAGACGTATGGACTTAAATATAAGGTTTATAATTGTATGGATAATGCCTGTTTCTGTTTCATTCATCATATGTGAGTGAGCGCACGATAGGGATATCGTTCGCTCACTCACTCTGGCCGATTCGATACGAACCAAACGAATATTGCTGATATTCACGAATCGGTACGATATGCCGATGCGCATCACATCGAGCAATATCGTGTATCGGCTGATATCGTTATATAGATTTCGATTCACGAATCGGTACGATATGGCGATGCGCATCACATCGAGCAATATCGTGTATCGGCTGATATCGATATATAGATTTCGTGCGGGGCGATATCGGATTCAACGATATTGCTGCGATATATAGATATTGAATCTATATACGATTTATATCACCCACTCCTAGCGGTGTCGAGTAACTATGTATTATTATAGCACAAGTTATTTCTGAAACTTCGTGTTTTTCTTTAGCATTAATGAGATATAATATTAGGTTATATAATATATAATATTAGGTTGTTGGCCCATGGAGGCCAAAGACGCAAAACAAAAAACGGGAACTGTTAAGTTGAAGTCGTCGTGGCCTAAAGGATAAGACGTCCGGTGCATTCGTATCTAGCGATGTACCGGGTTCGAATCCCGCAAGCGGGTACCAATTTTTCTAATGAAATACGTACTTAACAAATATTCACGATTGACTTCCACGGTGAAGGAATAACATCGTGCAGTAAAAATCAAACCTGCAAAATTATGATTTGCGTAATTACTGGTGGTAGGACCTCTTGTGAGTCCGCGCGGGTAGATACCACGACCCCGCCTATTTCTGCCGTGAAGCAGTAATGCGTTTCGGTTTAAATTGTGAGGCAGCCGTTGTAACTGTACTTGAGACCTTAGAACTTATATTTCAAGGTGGGTGGCGCATTTACGTCGTAGATGTCTATGGGCTCCGATAACCACTTAACACCAGGTGGGCTGTGAGCTCGTCCATCCATCTTAGCAATAAAAAAAAATCCACTTCATTTCATACGAAGTATGTAATGTAAAACATTTTTTTTTATTTTTTTTTATTTTTATTGCTTAGATTTGTGGACGAGCTCACAGCCCACCTGGTGTTTAGTGGTTACTGGAGCCCATAGACAACTACAACGTAAATGCGCCACACACCTTGAGATATAGTTCTAAGGTCTCAGTATAGTCACAACGGCTGCCCCACCCTTCAAACCGAAACGCATTACTGCTTCACGGCAGAAATAGGCGGGGCGGTGGTACGTACCCGTGCGGACTCACAAGAGGTCCTACCACCAGTAATTACGCAAATTATAATTTTGCGGGTTTGATTTTTATTGCACGGTGTTATTTCCTTCACCGTGGATGTCAATCGTGAACATTTGTTGAGTACGTATTTCATTAGAAAAATTGGTACCCACCAGCGAGATTCGAACACCGGTGCATCGCTCGATACGAATGCACCGGACGTCTTATCCTTTAGGCCACGACGACTTCAGAACGACTTCATTACGACATGTCAGGTTTCCTTGTGTTTACTAATATGTTTACAGTTAATATGTATACTGTTTTCAAAAGATTAATCGAAAACGTCGGTGACAGAATCTTTCTTACGGTTCACCGACCTTATGTTGCAACAGCAAATTATCAGCGTTGCAATTTGCCGAGTACCTCCAAGCCTCACCACGTAATTTGGTATTACACCCTCAGTTATTTCGGTAGAACAATTTACTTAGGTATGCAACCGACCGCAAAAATCCACAATACAATTAAACGAAAAATGTTTACAATGAAAACTAGTGGTTTTTTCGTTTATATGCATTGAATAGAGAACTGTTGAGTACTTGATGTGGCGGGTAGCCATCATACAACGCAAGGTAATTGACAGATGCCTGAATCTCGCTTACGACATTTTCAAGATAAGCATATATACAAGTTCCGAATAACAACATTCGGACCGTCGGTCTACCGAGCAATATCACCCGCTTGGTGGAAGATCTTCTTCCCTTTGTCGTAAGCCCCAAACTTGATTCTCCAAAGTTGCCGTGCAAGCCTTATTGAGCTTCTGAATGGAACTTTATTACTTGTGACGTCATTTGGGGTCAAGTAAATTAAGAGAAAACTGTAGGTCATGTTACACAAACACACAATGATTAACGACGTATGATATGTAAGAATTATAAAAAAAAACCCGATGCGCCAAATAGTTAAGTGTTAAAATAACATTTATAGTCAATAAACATGTAATATTTATATAAGCGCTCTCTCATAAGTAGATAGACTGCATCGCGTGTTGAATCATCAGTAGAACATAATATTTTCCGCAAAAGCATTTACTTATTAATTTAGTAAACATTTTTATATAACAATGACAGACCTTTAATCAATTTTCGTGGTATTATCAGTTACAAATTTTTCTTAGTGAAATTGTACGGAAAATGTTATTAAGTAACCGCCCTGTTAAATTTGCATTCGGTACATTAAGGAAATATATTCGGCCGGTTCTGAATGTAGACAACACACAATATCTTAGGCTAAACTTGGAACAGGAAATACTGGAATAGCCTCCTAGGTTACCAGCAAATAGGTAAAAGAAAAAAAATTTGGCTAATCCTTAGCTTGAAGCCGTCGAATGTGTTTCAATAGATTAGCCATTATTTCTCAGGATGAAAGCTGCGACAGTAACTTTACGGTTTTTGTGATCTTCAAGTGGAATATGTTTTCTTTTGCGCTAATAAATAATATCGTAAAATTACTCAATCAATACAAGATTTATGAAAAATAACAATAAAGATAGATCTCGCAATTTGTCCTAACAAACACGCTACCAAGTTTTTCCGTAATAGCTGTACAAGTAATTAAAGCACTTGTTACACAGTAGCAAATTATGGTCTTGTGAACAGATTTTATTTGCTGTCCAACAAGTTTGAACTATTCTTTTTTCTCTGAAGATTATATTTTTTATTTAATTGCATAGATATATAAACCGGCTCATGTCTTAATTGATGTTAAGTGAACCAAAAGAATGATTAATACAATTGTCCACGATATTTATGCTATTGTCAATGACAGAGGCAACTGAATAAACCAGTTTTAATAACAAAAAATCCTTAAGCATATCTGTGCAAACAGCATGAGCCACAATATTACGACGTACATATGAGACTATAATTTTACGTTATTACGTCATAATCGAACTCTCAAGAAATAACCCGCACATGACGCCGGGGAAGCCCAACTTCATCGTAAATATTATTCTTATACAAAATCCTTATCTATTTGTTTACCATAAAGATAAGAAAGTTCGTGTCGTTTCATTCGTTAAATGATTTCGTGTTTTCCTAATTTTATAAGATAATCTTAGTGAGTGTTAGTCCGAATTGTCGTTATTATGACTTTGTAAAGTTTATAAATAAATATGAGTACATAAATAAAATTTAGTACGGTCTTTCTCCCCTGTTTGTTAATCTTTTATGTTTTATGTAATTTCCTTTTATTTGTCGTAGCTAGTGAACACATTTAGTGTTATCGATAAAAAAAAATCGACATAGTAAATTTTTTTTTCAATATTCTAGTAACAAAAGTAAATAAATGTATACACATAAAAATAATGTAATTCTTGAGTTGTCAGGGATTGTGGTCGAAGTTCGTTTACCGAAGGAACCCTTGTCAACTGTTTTTCGAATTTGTCTGTGTTTCAAGACATTGAAAATTATGTGAATTTGAGGTCTAAAAATAAAATAGTTAATTGTAGAAAGATATTATAAAAAAATTAGAAAATAATTTTATTTCATTATTTTTTAACATTTAAATAAGTATATTTGGCTTTTGTGGCTACGATTCAATCGAATACCATTTATTTGGTCTTTGTAGTCTGCAACTGTATTATTTATTAGATGCATTCATACATTTAAATTTTGTCGACGATAAAAAATAAAAATATTTGGCAATGAGATCCATTATTCAAACAGCCTAGTTACTACACAAAGGTTTCTTGAACAACACGTATCCATAATCTAGGAGTGTCCAAAAAAGGTGTAAACCTCAAAATGAATTAAGCCAAACTAGCGGTAGAAGTCGCCTCTAACGGTACAAATGGAATGCAGACCGCGACAGGTGAATCTATATTCCATGTATACCTACTGTAGCGTTATGACTTTTCACGTGCCAGATAAAGATTGTTTTTCGAACTTTCAATCATTCTTCGTTGATTTAGTGTTTATATTATGTAGATTTGTTGTCACATTTGTTATGTACCATTATGAAATAAATTTGATCCTATATTGTTGTCATTATTTTTATTTAGAATATACCTGCGTATTTGGCTGCGTTTTTAATGTTATCTTTAATTTTTATTGCATTCATAGGTGAACAAGTTGACGAAACTGACGTAGATTTTCCCACAGAACCTAGGGGCATAGCGGGTGCGTCAACCTTCAAGCCGCAACGCATTACTGCTATATTACAGAAATGGGCAGTTATTCCTTGATTGTGGAATAAAATACATATTTCCTTCGAAAAATTATACCTATCGGTGGGATTAGAACCCTGGAACCGTTGCATCACTTGATACTACTTCGACACCAAACCTCTTATCCTTTAAGCCACGCCGAATTAAATGAATATTACGTTTTAGTACATATTGAATACATTTAATGCATGCATAATCGTAAGATTTTTACTGGTGGTAAGACCTCTTGTGAGTCCGCGCGGGTAGGTACCACCACCCTGCCTATTTCTGCCGTGAAGCAGTAATGCGTTTCGGTAGAAGGGCTGGGCAACCGTTGTAACTATACTGAGATTTTAGAACTTATATCTCAAGGTGGATGGCGCATTTACGTTGTAGATGTCTATGGGCTCCAGTAATCACTTAACACCAGGTGGGCTGTGAGCTCGTCCACCCATCTAAGCAATAAAAAAAAAAGATTTATTGTCGATCCTAGAACAAATCAATAAGAGCAGAGATAGAGAAAACATAGCCAGAACAGGTATCGACATCGGACAAGAAAATATAAAAGGTAAATAACCCAATACGTTTGGAAACTTGAGTCATTGTTATTGTACGTTTTAATGATTCATTTGGCAGCTCGTTACTGATATCCGCTTGACAGTGATCGGGTCCACGGTCAGTATTACTTTGTGTACAGCTTTTACGCAAATCTTAAAGTACAAATTTTAATTATCAACCGAAGGGACAATTTACTGCGCTTGCACATTATCGGTTAGAATTAACAGAATATGAACTTTAAATGTGGGCACGGAATTTTATTCATTTAGAGCAGCCTCTTCCAAAGTGGGCGATAACGCCCCCTTGTGGGTGCTGCAGGCCTAAAGGGGGGCGGTAAGAGAACCAGAAAAAAAATTGAGGGCGTTGTGTATAGGCTTGAGAGACGATTTGTAATTTCATTTAGAAGGACTTTTAGACACCGACTGAGCTCTGGCTGTAGTGGTTTTTAAGTAGGTGAAAAAATGGGGACGCTAAAAAATAACTTAATCTCAAAGTGGGCTGTAAAAATAAGTTTGGGAACCCCTGATCTAGAGTGTACTGAACCTTCGCGCCAAAAGGGCAGTCGTCATAGTCGGAAATTGAATATTTATACCCCATGTCTCGTTCTTTATCACTCTTCTTTACTGTGGTAGCTTATGGTGGATACCGGAAACATACACATACGGAAGATCGGAAATAATCTTCGACCCCCAATTTTTTTATTTTTGTATTGCTTTCGTAGGCATACGAGCACACGGCCCATCTGATGGTAAGTGGTCACCGTCGCTCATGTTAGTCAGCAGTGCCAGGAGCAGAGCCAAGCCGCCGCCTACTATTCAGTATTCTCAGCAAGCCTCGTTTGAAGATGGTACATATGCCATAAATATAAAATCGCATAGATCAACTACTTATATCAACAGGTATTTTTTTATTTGTTTTTTATTTAATGTGTGGATGGCTGGACGAGCTCACAGCCCACATGGTGTTAAGTGGATCCGGTGCCCATAGACATCTACAACGTAAATGCCGCCACCCACCTTGAGAGTTCTAACTAAGGTCTCAATATAGTTACAACGGCTGCCTCACTCTGCAAAACGAAAGGCATTACTGCTTTACGGGAGAAATAGGCAGGGCGGTGGTACCTACCCGTGCGGACTCACAACAGGTCCTACCAGCAGTAAATAATATAGTATATAGTAGTAGTAAATATAATATATAGTAGTATATTAAATTTGCAAATATTAAAGCGTGTAATCACAGTATGTATGTAAATAGGACAAATTTCCAACATGGCCGAGCGCAGGTATTCAAAGCTCCGTGTCGTATCGTCCAAAGCACATATTCGTGACACGTTCTGTAGCGGACATATTCCAGTAATCCATGAATCCTGAACCCACACTAAGTACATTGTACATTTTACAAATCACAGTACATTTTATTATAGAATTATACTTGCTCGTAAACCTCAGAGGTCGAGGTTAACGTTTTGTTTATCTTTCGAACAGAAGCGTTGTAATCATCGGACCACGTGTAACTCAAAAAGCTTTGACATCTGTGTCTTGAAGAGCACAGATTTAATTTGCAATTGCATTAGCAATGTTAGTAAATTTTTTGCTGTGTTATTACTGATTTTTTTATTGCTTAGGTGGGTGGACGAGCTCACAGCCTGTTAAGTGGTTACTGGAGCTCATAGACATCTACAACGTAAATGCACCACCCACCTTGAGATATAAGTTCTAAGATCTTAGTATAGTTACAATGGCTGACCAGCCTTCAAACCAGCATTGGTAGGTTCTAAACTAAGAAAGTTTAATTGATGTGTCTCTCTTTTTGTCGTATCACTCTTGTCAGAGCAATTATGGTCGTCATTAAGTATCATTGCCGTGAGCAGATGTTATGCGCCTCCCGAGTAATCACCATTTCTTCCGGTTTGTGGTGAGACTTTGTGCTTAGTGCGAGTTTTTTAACGTTCTCGATAGCGTAAAAGTTAACCCAATTTTGTATGTCGTTGGAACAGCGCCCCTAGCGGCAAACGTAGGCAAACGATCCCATTCCATACAAATATGAGCTAACTTTTACGCTATCCGAGCTTCACCGCAGAAGTTAACAAGACGCTGTGTTTTTATTATATCCTTCTCATAATCTTAAATGTGTCGGTAATGTTCTGTGAGACTGTGAGCAAACAGAATTGATCGATCGGTGTCGTTTACGTCATTTCGTGTTTTATATCAAATGAGGAGTGACTTTTCAAAATGGCTTATTTCTGTAGGATCATTTTTTTCAGGAACAAGAAAAATACGAAAACTTTTCATACATGAACATTTTTAGTAACAAACTTTTATTTACATAATCTTGGTAGGTTAATAGATCGTTTCACAGTGTATATATATTTTTTTAATACTCTAAATTATGAGTTATTATCATATGATTTAGGGAAATAAGCAATTTAGTCGCAAACTCCAAGAAATAAGATGTTTTGTTTCAGCACTCCTAAGAAATAAGCCATTTTGTTATGTTGTTTTAAGCCTTTTTGATACGTATTAACAAAATTTCCCTACAAAATGTTCTAGATGTGAGCCATTTTGAAAAAAACACCTATCATAATTAGTAGGGCCGAGAATTAATGTGAATTAAGCTATTTTGTTGCGGAAAGCATTTTCTATGGCCATTTTCTTCGAGATTTAAGTACTTTAGAACCGAACACTTCACGTCATACGATGTGAGTGTACACAAAGTCCCGATTGGCATTAAAAAAATAAGTAAAATTGGGAACCCGAAATAAGCCGTTTTGAAAAGTCACTCCTCAAATGTTTTATAAATGTTTTATATCAACTATACCGATACCATATCTAAAAGTTTACTGGAACAAACTATATTATTTTCAAACATTGTTATTTAATAGATTATGTTCAAGGGCGAATTGTCTTACGAAATATAATTATATTATCGTGTCGTTTGTGAGCGAAAATTGCTATTGCATAATTTATTTATCGAGAATTAGGTCTTTTGATTAATTAAACTTAATTTGAATTCACTAGATTGATTAACCTTAACTAGATTGATTAAATATTGAAACGTCATATCGGCTTTATTATTTAGTGTTTATTGGACGTGTCCTACTCACTGATCTAACTGCATTAACGACATTCATACATACATATAATTATCTATCGTTAGGTCATATGTCAGAACTTTTTACACAGTAAAAGTTACCTCAAAGGGGTTCTTAAGTAGCAATCTTCAATCATCTTAACAATAAGATTTATTTACACTCAGATTTATGACAATTAAAGTAAAACTCAAGGAACCAATCAAACAGTAAAACGGAACGGACTTACAAATCAAACCGACCTTTGACCTTTTCCGTACTGTTTTTTATAGCCAGCGGCAATCTACCCTCAAATAAAAATGTCAAAAAGAGTTAAACATCTAATTTTTTTTAAGGGATTTTATGAACTGGTAACTAAGGCCTTTAGGTCAAGTCTTATTTTAATTTATATTTTAATTTTTATGAAAAATGATAATATGAAGTGAAATGAAATGAAATGAGATGAGACGATATGGTATGAAATATAATCTCAGTAAAATGGTGGTCATTTACTGAGACTTTTTGGAGGATCCTGATCCGGAAGTTATGTTCAGCGGTTTTGTTTCTTTTTCCCATATTTGTGCACTTTCACAGATACTAAACAGTTAATAAACCACCGTTATTACACATTTAACCTCGAAGAAACACTAAATAGACAAAATAAAACAAATCACACAACTTCACTCCTCGCGTTCCCGCCAAAAAGTCTCTAATATTTTATAGGCATCGTTTTAAAATAACCCGCTATTTCCTAAATATATTATCATGTAATACACAAAAAAACCTAACACCGTCTTAAAAGTATTCAAACAATAAGCTCACGAACATTATTAAAAATAATATCATTCAAGCTCGTGCATCTACAGATATCTATTTTGAACATTATTATTCAATATCTCTTCAAGAAAATTAATTTATTTAATTAAAAATACCTGTTATGTTGCACTAACTAAAACGCCAAAATGTCACATCCAACGTTCCAGCCGGAGATCGTATTATGTTAATTAGGTATCGATTTATTAACATAATCTTAAATGGGTGTGACGTGTTTAGCATGTCCTGATCACGTGTCGAACCTTTGATGAAGAATTCTTGTAAGCTATTTGACTACAATATAACCTAAGTTACGTAGGTTGTATTATCACAATCAAATATGTCCGTCTTGGTTGAGAAAATAAAAGACATACTGAGGTTTAAATGTACAATAATATATTAGCTGGCCCGGCAAACGTTGTTTTGCCATATTTTTTTTTAATAAATAACCTGATGCCGACTGCAGCGACATCTGCCGGGCTGATTTGTAAATCTAAACCTTTCTCGAATCCACCTGGAGGTACACAGATTTTTTTATTAAAATCGGTCCAGCCGTTTAGGAGTTCAGTGACAAACACACGCACAGAAGAAATATATCTATCTATTAAGATACCACGAAAAGCATCTAAAAACATGAATGATAATCTAATTCAATTCAGATAGTTTTGGGCAATGAATTTTCTTTGAGAAATGTCGATTTAGTCCACACAGCTTGCCCAACCTAGCTTCAGCGAACTATTACTGCAACATTTCGGCTCGCACTCAACGATGACTCGCTTTTCCTTGAAGAAATCAACCGAATCCGGGCCAAATATGTAACGTGCTGTTTTAAAATAGTCTTTATTGCTTTCCCACAAAGTTCAACTGTCGAAAATTTATTTAGAATCAACAATAAGATCAGAACGTGCGGTACTAACAAAATAAATGCTATTTTATTTATTAGAGTCGTAGTGTCGTTGAACCTGTACGTCGGGATCGATATATATTTTTTTGTTATTATACCGCTAATTTTTAGCGTCCACATTCTGATGGCTGAACCAGTTTGTGATAAGGTTTGAACATGCTCCAATTATCGTAACGAATAATGTCGGTAATCAGCTGTAACGAATTATTTTCATTGTATTTAATTGGCAAGACGCACGACGAAGGTTTTACAGTTATCACGGAAACTTGTGTGGAAATTTTAGCTGGTATTTTTGAGTAGAGTTACTTATCACACGTTTTGGTCGCGGGCCGATGGCCTAGATCGAAAAAAGCGTAACACTGAAAAACCAAACCAAAAACCGACATCTTTTTGTAGTGGTTTTTGAGGCAATTCCCCAGGAAAATGAAACAGAATTTTTTTCTTCTATTGATTTAGCTTGCAATTAATTTCGAGAATATAGAAAATATTAGGCAAATCGGGGCAACACTAGTACTTTATTCATTCATTTAACTAAAATTAGTTAAATGAACTGTTTTCTTAATGTTAAAATCATTGATTAACTGATATAAGTACAACGCATGTAAACAATTGTTTAAGACGGTATTCAAGAGAATTCATAAACAAACTACCCCCACTTTTCTACTATAAATACGAGTGGCCATTACATTCCGGCTTGGGCAGTCGAACCGAGTACAGCTCCGTGTTTTTTTATTATTATACACTCGAAATTCAATTATTTGTAGGAATAAGTTTTAATCACCATTTTTTAAAACAACATGGCGCGAGTCACCCCATAATTTTTTTTATATATTTATAATAAGTAATGAATATACTTCTTTACTAATATTACAGAAAAATGTCTCCTTCCACTAATAACAACTTTATTGACATTTATTCACACTTAACGATACGTTTAATTATTTTATACCGACTCTTCAATTTTCATTTAATAATTACTTAATACAAACTCGAAATTATATGGCAAAAGGAACTACATTCCAAGCGGTTAAAAAAACTACTTCTATGGTTTAACGTCACGTTCATTGTTTTTAGAATATTATTTTGGACTTTTCTAACGGACGAACGACTAAAATGTTATACATACTTACGAATTGCAAAAATTATGCGATAATTATATCACAACAATAGAGAAAGAATGTTTTATTTACTATGTACATTAAAATTTAGCGCATATTTACCAAAATGACGACAGCATTGAGTTCAATGACACGACACACGAAGGATTGCCAGTGTCACGGTACATACTTTACGTACGTACGCTGATTAGCAGAACGCTCAAACGGACGGGTTCGAGTCGTTTGGGGAAATTATGAGAACTATTCTCATAATTAATTATTATTAATCATGGTTTTGTTTGGGATATATAGTTGCATATATGTATTATAATTATTAACGATTGACTTCCACGGTGAAGGAATAACATCGTGCAGTAAAAATCAAACCCGCAAAATTATGATTTGCGTAATTACTGGTGGTAGGACCTCGCGTGAGTCCTCACGGGTAGGTAACACCACCCTGCCTATTTTTGCCGTGAAGCAGTAATGCGTTTCGAAGGGTGGAACAGCCGTTCTAACTATACTGAGACCTAAGAGTTCATATCTCAAGGTGGGTGGCGCATTTACGTTGTAGATGTCTATGAGTTCCGGTAACCACTTAACACCAGGTGAGCCGTGAACTCGTCCACCCACCTAAGCAATAAAAAAAACTATTGTATCACTTTTAATTTTGTTGATGTGTTTATCGATAAATTACCTAAAAAATGAGTAAATAAAATAAATCCCGAAGAAGAGTTGTGTTCTAAAATTTCATTCGAATAATTGTTAAGAATATTATTTAGACTATTTTAGTAAAAACGAACTATATTCAAAAAAATGTGTGTCCTGTTTGTAATTTAGCCGAATATATTAACATTGTCACTTGTTTTTCTCGTCTAACCAGTTTCTGATGGGCATTCGAAAGGTATCGTAATTAAGATACATATTACAATAACTTCGCTGAGGATCGGTTACGTCATTTGGGTGTGATATGTTTGAGTACCTAGTTTTTTTAATTAATCAATTTATTGCTTATGTGGGTGGACGAGCTCACGGCCCACTTGATGTTAAGTGGCTATCGGAGCCCATAGACATCTACAACGTAAATGTCGCAACCTACCTTGAGGTATGAGTTCTAACGTCTCAGTTTTTACAATACAACCGAACTAGATGAAGAATGGAAAAAATAAGTCCGGCAAAAAAAAAACTACCAATAAATTATCACAAGTACAACTAATGTATACACAAGTGCTTATATAAAAGTAATACTTACGGTGGAGATGGAAAGAAGAAATTTAACATGTTAACATTATAACGATATGAAGATTGCTATGCAGCTAGTGTTTGTTAGTGGGAGAGATGACGGCAATGGGAACGGGGCATATTAGAAACTGCAGAGAACGAAGTCAAGAGGGTAGTTGAAACAAAACCATGTAAGGATGTATACGGACTTTTTGGCGGGAACGCGAGGAGTGAAGTTGTGTGATTTGTTTTATTTTGTCTATTTAGTGTTTCTTCGGGTTTAAATGTGTAATAATGGTGGTTTATTAACTGTTTAATATCTATGAAAGTGCACAAATGTGGGAAAATGAAACAAAGCCGCTGGACGTAACTTCTTGGGATCCTCCAAAAAGTCCACTGAAAAAATCTTAGTAAATGACCACCGTTTTACTAAGATTATATTTCATTCCATATCATCTCATTTCATTTAATTTCATCCCAGTTGATTAACGTCTCAAATTAATCATTTTCATTTCATTTCACTCCATATTATCATTTTTCATAAAAATAAGAATATAAATTAAAATAAGACATGACTTAAAGGTCTTAGTTACCAGGTCATAAAATCACTTAAAAAAAAAGGATGTATACTTTGTAGTGAGCACAAACCTAAATATTAGTAAAAGTGAAGTTACATATAAAACCGTACAGATTTTAAGTAAACTATTACGGTTTGAGTATTATTTTCTGGCTATTGTTTTGTTTTCTTACCTATCCCAGTAACCTCGAGGGGTTATTCTAGATTCACCGAGCTAGTAGGTGAGCTCACGGGGCTCAACCGGGTGTGTTACTAACACTGGCCCTAGCAAGAGCAGTGCTTCGCAGAATCTACCACCGGATCGGAAACGTGACCCACGAGAAGATCCGGCGAGAACCTCAGTGGGCTGTGTCTATGAGTTAATTTACTCGTCGAGCTCTTCGTCTCAAGCGACGAGTTCGGCGGACAACGGACGGTGACCGATCTGGCTATTGGAAGCATAGTTTACACATGGTCATTTCTATGTTATTTCAGATTCTTGATAGCCCTAACTCATTTCCATAAATTAACCGTAAAAAGCGTATTATAATGAAACGCCTATACGCTGACAACGCGTGCTGTGATTTGATGTTAGCACGAAACCTTGACCATGAAGTCGAATGGTTTTTATTTGAGGTATCTAACGGGCTCTACTCGAGTACCGGTTGTCGGTCAAAAAGCGTGGCGGCTAAAGTTGCCAAGTTTGAGAAACAGGTATGTAATCAAGACGAACTCATCAATTGTTTTGTTTAACTAATTATTTTAAATCATAGAACAACTTTAATGATGAATGCTTATGAAAAACTGAAAATGAATTGCCTTTTACGGTGTTTCTTGACGGCTATTAGGTTTCCTTCTTCAAAATAAAAGTTAAAAAGAGCTGTTTGTGTGAGGCACTGACTTTCATGAGCACGGGTAATCATTTGGACTGCACGATCGTCTTTCATCGAAGGCGCCAGAACATTAGACTAAAGTAGTTAATCCAAATTCTAGTTATAAGAAATTATGTCAGTTCTTGTCCATTTCTACTTGCTCAACTTAGTGATTTCAGATTGTTAAAATGTATTTTAAATAGTAAAAATGCTATTTAAGTGAAGGAACTTTTCGAATCACGCTAGTGAATCGGTCAATGCGGGTAATTTTATTCGAATTTTTTTGTATCGCCTTTACGAAAATTTCAATAAAACAGCGGGAGGCGACCGTTTTATTAGGCTTAACAATGCAATGCACTCAATTTATACACGACTTACTTTTTTCTATGGTCGTAAGTTGCGACAATTAACATGCAAAGTTTGACCATTGATAATTATTAGTTAACAATTGTTTTTTTGCTTTGATGGGTGGACGATCTCACAGCCCACCTGATGTTAAGTGGTTACTGGAGCCCATAGACATCTACGACGTAAATGACATAAATTCTAAGGTCTCAAGTATAGTTACAACGGCTGCCCCACCCTTCAAATCGAAACGCATTACTGCTTCACGGCAGATATAGAAATAGGCAGGGTGGTGGTACCTACCCGCGCGGACTCATTAGAGGTCCTACCACCAGTAAAACAAACGTTTCAAATTAATTTACCGGCTTCTCTGATGTCATTAGTACGGACTGTGTAAGTACCGGCTGTGTGCTTTCTAGCGTAGCACTGCTCCAACTCTTCCCATGGATGTCGTAAAAGTGACCAAAAGATCCACAGAGCTAGCAGCAGCGTGGTCTAAATATTATATCAATATAATGCGATTGCAAGTGACATTTACTAGTGGTAAGGCGTATTGATACTCCGCAAAGACAGATTCCACTATCCATTCCATTCCACGGCCATTTCTTCGGGGAAACATTCATGTCTTCTAGTTGAAGAGTACATACAGCCTTCATATAATACAATTGAGATTTCGAGCACATGTTACAGGGTACATTGACGTCGAGATATCTATGAACTTCGATAACCACTTATTAATATAAGAAAAGAACACTATCCTATCCAAATATAATTAAGAGACATACTCTAATACCAAATATCATTAACAGACTTACGCTAATAGCAAATATCATTAACAGAGATACCCTAATAATAAATCCCTTTAACAGAAATATTGATTCCGAACGGTGATCATAAGCACCATAAAAGGATCGATAATTTACTATTACTCTCCATAATACCTTTGAGGTGATCACGATTATTTTGTTTAATTCATAGATAATACACATTCGTTGAAGACAAATAAAGTTCTGCCATTGCTTTTTTGACAAAAAATATTTATTCAAGACTTCATGCTGTTGCTACCCACAGACACAGCCCACTAAGTTTCTCGCCCGATCTTCTCAGAGGGTCGCGTTTCCGATCCGGTGGTAGATTCTGCGAAGCACTGCTCTTGCTAAGGCCAGTGTTAGCACTACTCCGGTTTGAGCCCCGTGAGCTCACCTAACACGTTAGGGCGAAGCTGATATAGCCTCTAGTTACTTGAAATAACAATCCGGAGGGCCATTTAAAAAAAAAAAATTGGTGAAATCAATCAATAGTTTATATTCAAAATTACAATGATCTCGAATTATTTATAAAGTCACAGTCTAGTCGATTATAGTTCAGTTATGGTCCGTCAAGTTCGACTCTGGCACAGAGAGAGCGGATCACACTTAGATATCCCACGGCCGCGTGACGCGACTCTTACTTATTTACACTGTTATTCGAGATGAGAAATTTGATTGTGAAGAACATGAGTATGTGTTCAATAGTATGAGATTTGATTTCTGTATTTTGACTCTTTTTTTTTTTAATTAATGTTATTATCAAATATAGTAGACAAATCTATTCAATTCGAAAGTATAGAAATGCACCAATAAGATTCACATGTAATGTTCTTGTAAACGGCAATTGAATTCATTCTTTTACATAGATTAAATAACTAAATGTAGCGTTGGACAAATAGTAGCATTTTTTTTTTGTGAGACAACTCAGCAACCCTTGTTTTTGTAGAGGATAAAATAAGAATGGTTCGATAAAGAGTTTCTTAGTGGGCAATATTAGGAGTCCCTGGCGTCTTTGAACGTAAATATTTCATTACTGCTCCGTTTTTATAAGTCACTAGCTGTACCCGTCCGCTTCGCTGGGCATTTAAAATTAACATTATTATTTCTCACCCCCATAAAGATTCTCATCATTAACGCCCCTGCAACTGGTGTAGGGAGTTCAACACTCATATAAATATTAGCCTATCCATTAAGTAGATGTATTTTCTACATGGATACCAAGTTTCAAGTCAATCGGATGCATGGTTCAGTAGTTATAACGGAACATCCGTAAAAAGCACTGTTATTATATATTAGTATAGATAGTATAGATTACCATAATATGTCACATTGGCTTAGAAATCTATGTTTAAAGTGGTTGAGAAGGAATCACATTGTTTTCTCACAAAAGACCATGAGATATGACCTTGTAGGGATAATAAAGGGCGATTCACACGTAACGCAGTGTCGTTCTAACATCAGTTCATCGTAAAACATGCGATAGGACGAATCGATTATGTAAATAGTACTTGGAACAATATCTCTCATCACGGCTCAAACAGGAAAAAAATAACAATGACTTTTATGAGCAAACTAGTTTTACTTTCGACTTTGGTTGCGTAAATTGGGTCGACACTTCTACAATTTCGAACTCAATATAAATCTTGAATCCGTTCCAATTACAGAGAGGGTAAACTAAATTTTCCATATAACTTCGCTATGTGGACTTTTTGGCGGGAACGCGAGGAGTGAAGTTGGGTGATTTGTTTTATTTTGTCTATTTAGTGTTTCTTCAGGTTTAAATGTGTAATAACGGTGGTTTATTAACTGTTTAATATCTGTGAAAGTGCACAAATGTGGGAAAATGAAACAAAGCCGCTGGACGCAACTTCTCAGGAAAGTCAACTGAAAAAATCTTAGTAATTGACCACCATTTTACTAAGGTTATATTTCATTCCATATAATCTCATTTCATTTAATTTCATCCCAGTTGATTAACGTCTCAAATTAATCATTTTCATTTCATTTCACTCCATATTATCATTTTTTATAAAAATAAGAATATAAATTAAAATAAGACATGACTTAAAGGTCTTAGTAACCAGGTCATAAAATCACTTAAAAAAAAAAACTTCGCTATGTAACTTTTATGTAACTAAAAAAAAAAAAGATTCGCACCAATTCGTATAAACAAACAACATTCGATGTTCATTATTAAATCCAACAAAAAAAAAAGCATAAATAATACATCGGGAATGTAATGTAATTTTTAAAGGAAAACAAACGCTCCGAACGTGTATTAGAATTTATAATGAACTAGTGAAATCCGTACACGCTTCGCTGCAATTATCCAGACAGATTATCTGAAATTTAGTTACGTATTTGTTGAAATTACTCACGAACTAACTTTTATATGTACTTAAACGGTAGGATGCCAGGAAACTTATCTGAAGTGCCAACAACATTACAGTTGAACGGAAAAAAGACAGATATTTAACAAACTAGCCGATGCCTACGCGCGCATTGCTGTTAGCGTGGACCTTTATGTTACTGATGACGACGTTTGCAGCTGAAAGTAAGTATTGTACTTTTTGACGAAGCATGTTGCGGATAATAACATGTACTTTTGGGTTAGGAATATTGTGTTCTTTTTTTTAATAATAAATAAAGTATGCATTTAACAAACACAGTATTCTTTTTTAAAGACAGTAAGAAAAATAAGTTCTAAGATCTTTATCTCAAAAACAAATGCTATACTAAACTCTTATATAAATAATACAAAATTGTAACAAAAAAGAAAGAACACCTATTTCGACAGATTAAAATAAGAATATCAGTAATGTAGTCGAGGTCAATTATGTTTGCATTATCAAGGATAACTCCATAGTTACGGGTCAGATCTTAACAAAAGCAAAACGGGACTTCATGAGAAACACTACATTTGAAACAAAAATAATTACAGTAGAAATAAGATCTGAGGTAACACATACAAAAAATTAAACAGTCGTATTGAACCTGTTGTTTTTTTTTAAGAACGTTAATGAGGACGAACTGAACATGCATAAGTCATTAAATTTTTTATTTGGATATCAGGATTATGCAATCGAGATAATGTTTGGAAAAAATTAATAATTTTAAATATAAAAGGATTGCTAGCCGCGCTAGTTCCGATCTTATAGATCTTGTTATTGAGATTAGGTAACGACTACATTAATAAGGATACATCGGATCGGATCGGTCTAGATGTGAACCGATCACAAACAGCTCTTCGGTGCAGTAATATCCTGTACATCAAACCGGTATTGTTGCTAACGCATCACTATGCGTCCGCAGGCCAAGCTAATTCAACATTGTAAGTTTTAGACTTAAGTCATTGAATAAAGAATTATTCTTTGTATATTATAATACTTTGGTCGTGTGATTATTAAGGTTTTTTATTATTTTCTTAGTTTGATTTACGTGTTGCCAGCCATGCTTGTTAGATCTTTTTGATCTTTTTACTATCGCAGCGTGCGTTTTTCAGAATTGACAAATTGTTATTCTACATATATAATCTATCTATTGAAGAAGACAATCATGTTATGGACTGACCGCGAGATTACATTAGTATACAATAGTTATCTATACTAATATTATAATATTATAAAGTTGAAGAGTTTGTTTGTTTGTTTGAACGCGCTAATCTCAGGAGCTACTGGTTCAATTTGAAAAACTATTTCAGTGTTAGATAGCCCATTTATTGAGGAAGGCTATATAACATCACGCCAAGACCAATGCAAGCGGATGTTCAAACATATTTTCACTTTCTATGGAAATGAAGAGGCGGGTAAAATTTTGCGTTTTTTTTTATTGCTTAGATGTGTGGATGAGCTCACAGCTCACTTGGTTTTAAGTGGTTACTGGAGCCCATAGACATCTACAACGTAAATGCGCCACACACCTTGAGATATAAGTTCTAAGGTCTCAGTATAGTTACAACGGCTGCCCCGGCCTTCAAACCGAAACGCATTACTGCTTCACGGCAGAAATAGGCGGGGCGGTGGTACCTACCCGCGCGGACTCACAATAGGTCCTACCACCAGTAATTGCGCAAATTATAATTTTGCGGGTTTGATTTTTATTACACGATGTTATTCCTTCACCTCCACGGTGAAGTCAATCGTTATCCCAAAGTAACTATTCCACGCGGACGAAGTCGCGGGCAAAAGCTAGTTAGCAACAAAGTATAACTGATACGTTTCATAACGAGAAAGAAATAGAAAAAAATGACAGTTTTTATTTTGTAACATTTACAGAGAGACGTTAGTGTATCGATGTAATGTTTGTTCAGTTGCGAAGACAGCACGTTTATTGGAGAAATTTCGTTTTCGACCAATTAATTGCTGGATTCTCGCATGTGCAAAGTCGGCTACGCTTTTACGGCACACACAGCGCGCGTGCTTTCCCTAGTACGCTCACACGCATCTCACAAGATTATAATTATTTTAAGTTTTTGTTTTTTAAAAGACACCAGCAAAACGTACATCAATAAATATCTTATTTGGGAATTACGTAATTTAAACAATTAAGCAACCAAATTAAAAGTATTGAAATATGTCGAAAAGTGATTTGATTAACATTTAACAGTCTATTGCTCAATAAGACCGACCTAAGTACTTTTTCTTTAAAGTGTTATAATAGAAAATACTGAATTAAAATTACGTTATAAAAACACATTATATGTATTATGTAGTTCTTCGCAAAATTATAGACAATTTGGAACATCATACTTTTAGTATTAATTTTTTACATAAATAATAAAACATTACTTATACATTAACATGGCATTAAAATAATATTTACATCTCTATGTCTAATCTAAAATTTTTACTGTGAACTCTTTGCTCAACATCAGTCATTTGTTTGGAATGTTCCTTGAAAATTCTACAATTGGAAACAAGATTCAAAGCATGCTGATTACTACTAATAATTAAGTAATTAGGAAATTAGCGAACGTTTCAAAACTCTTTGAAACCAAATACGGAAACATGTACTAAGCAGTTTCAATTATTTATTAAGGTTATAAACATGCAATTCACGTTGCACACGTTAAGATAAACAAAATGAATTCAAAGATACAAATTATGATTTTTATTACCTTTTGAAATTAATTTAGACTAGAGGTCCCGCAGTAGTCGAAATTCGACTATAATTAATTGGAATTGTAAGTTTGTACACTATTATGATTGTATTTTATACTTCCATAATCACAAATTTCGCCAAGACTATACTATAAAAAATATTAACAAAGACAAACAATATTTAATTTATTCTCAATTTGACAACAGACGTCAAGAACAAAAGTTTGACAATAAATAGTATGCATGCGTGTGTGCGTCAAATACATGGTATGTAGTGTGGGTAATGTTTTCTTTATTGATTTAATGTATCTTTTATGCATTATTTAAAAAAAATATTAGCCTTGTGCACTTCTTCTCTATATTCTCTATAAGTGTGGAAAATTTCATACTCCTCCGTCCGCGCAATTTTCGTAAAACGCGATACAAAGTTTTTGCTTCACGTATTAATATAATAATATAGATATAGAGTTTCGATGCATTTTAAACATATTGAATATGCTAGTTTTTATTTTTAAAGGTTATTTTCCCATTAAATAAATGTCAAACCGTTCTTGTAGATTTTATGGTTTGAATTAAATTTAAAAGTCATATAAAATGACATTGGTAAATAAATAATAATATTTTAATAAATTATTTATACTAAACGCAACAAGTGCACAAGATTAAAAGAAAACAAGTCTAATTTTTCCTAATTTTATTACGCATTTTTCAAATTATCCCTCCTAATTCTGCCGCGAAGCGGTCATGCTTTTGACAGCCCCTTTACAATTTATCGGTCGGATCATCACCATATTCAGTTGGGCCTGAACAAAATACTATTTAACAGTCATCCGAAGGGATGAAATGTTGAAATTCACTATGTTACTAAAAACAGGGTTTTTTAACGTACTTCAAAATATAGTAACACTAGCTGTACCCGTCCGCTTCGCTGGTCATTTAAAATTAACATTATTATTTCTCACCCCCACAAAGATTCTCATCATTAACGCCCCCGCAACTGGTGTAAAGAGTCCAACACTCATATAAATATTGACCTATCCATTAAGTACATGTATTTTCTACATAGATACCAAGTTTCAAGTCAATCGGATGCACGGTTCAGTAGTTATAACGGAACATCCGTAAAACCACTGTAGATTTATATATTAGTAGATTAGATAAAACAGAACTAGGCCCTACGTTATTACGAAGGCGTTTAAAAAAGAATGCTTAACACGCTTTATTATACTCGTGAATGTTAACAACTACAAAATACACGGAGCGGAATGGATAAAGCAGAATTAGTCGTACATTCATAACGCAACTAATTGTGGGTCAGCGGTGATGACTCGGTATACACGATAGCACCAAGAAATCCTAAGTTATAATTTAGTCAAGTAAAATTTTAATTATGATTGAACATTAAAACCAGCGGGCCAGTTTGGAAGCCGACTGATTTTACTGGTTTCGTTTAATAAGTCAAATAAAATGGCAAGGTCAATATAAAGATCACCGATTCATTCAATCAGAAAATGTTCTTACTGAAGTTTTCGCATTTTTATGTTTTCCGTTTCCACTTGTTTCGCAGATCCAATTACGGACTTTTTATAAGTTTAGTTTAGATTTAAACTTTAAGACATTCCGCCTTATATTTCTATCTCCAATTATATATGTTAAACATAAATAAAATTATTAGTAGTTTAAATTATTTATGTGGCTCCCGAAAACCTGATAAAATACTAACCTATATGTTATTATATTATAGTAGTTGAAATTTATAAAATTGCCTATTGTCGTTGCTTTTTGAGATTTTTACTTTTGACCTTTTCGTATAGTTCACAGCCCTATCTACCGTATAAAAAAAACTGTTATGTGTCTATAGCTTTAATATTTATCTATAGCTTTCATTTCAAATAGTTCTTAAAAATTCACCTTCATATAAAATTTTATACGAAAATGTTTTTACTCGTTAATTCAAAATAGCAAAAACTCTATTTAGCACATAGCAGATTTTGGTTTGACAGCCACGTTATGCTATTTGAACTTTGATACGTAACGCCGTAATTAAATCCATTTTTTTTAATATACATCCAAATTGTTAAACTTTTGATCCCTCACTGGGGAAATCAGTAACGTATTTGCTCTTGACACCACGTACGTAGCTATGCCAAGACCGATCGACCGTTTTACAACGTAATGTATCGTACAAATTACAATTTCCCCGTTTTTACAAGTCTACGTAGGCGCGTTTGTAGTAACAGTATGGTTAACTGGCATGGCGGTCAACGCGTCATTTCAATCCGCATACTGGACTGGACACGGCAACTTGTGGAGACGCGAGAATTTTCAAATTCGTTTCTCGACGGGTGCTTAGTACACAAATTTTCCCGTTATGTGTAGGCGTGTTCGTAATTCAGTTATGTTATTATTCACCCGTCACATCATTACGTGCGTTTCTGAGCATCAAGGCGGAACGTTTTGTTAAGCAGTTTTTTTCAATAGTGACGATAGGAAGTTGTTCAGTTTAGCGGATTTCTCATGCGTTGAAGAATATTCGAGATGGTCCTCATCATCCTCCTGCCTTTCTTCCAGTCGCCTGGGGTCGGCGCAACATGTTTTCTCCTTCCATACTCCTCTAACATATACAATTTCTTCGCTCACTCCCCTCTTACACATATCATCTTTCACACAATCCATCCATTTCTTCCTAGGTCTACCTCTCCCTTTGAAGCCTTCCACATTCATAGTTAAAACTCTCTTACCAACCTCATTGTCATTTCGAGATGCTTTTACAATTTTTCGGATTGGCGATAATTTTCCGATTGCTTATAAAGTCGAAGTATCTGTTTTCTTTTGCCTCTACTACCATTTTCCTCGAGACTATTCTGGCTTCACCTTGGTTAGTGCGTTAGCACATGAGGCTCAGACTAAAATAGTTTGCTAGCATCTGCCCAAGCAAGAGCAGTGCTTCGGTGAATCTACCACCGGATAGGAATCGCGAGCCACTGAGAAGATCTGGCGAGAGACTCAGTGAGCTTCTGGCGACGAGTTAAGTTGCACGTTGAACTCTAGCCGGTGCTTGGAATGCCTAAAATCGCAAATTTAATCTATACTTATACTTATAATATTAAAAAGCTGAAAAGTTGTTTGTTTGAATGCGCTAATCTCAGGAACTACTAAAAATTGTTTCAGTGTTAGATAGCCCATTTATTGAGGAAGGCTATGGGCTATATAACATCACGGTAAGACCAATACAAGTGGAGCACCAATAAAGAATGTTTCAAAATAGGGGTCTAAATGGCTCCTTAACATTCTATAATTCAATAATATTTTCACTTTTATGTAAATGGAGGGGGCGGTAAAATTTAGCGTTATGCCAAAGAAACTATTCTACGCCGCGGAGTCGCGGGTAAAAGCTAGTATAAAATAAGACTTAATAGTTTTAAACTAAAAACGAGACCCACAAATTATGCAACATGCAAAATACACGCTAGATCCTATCCGTGTAACAAAGCTGTGGATGAGCCGTCAGTTATGATTTATTCATATGTGTTTATCTTAATGTCATTGAATGCATACAATTGAACCTCGACGATTGCCAAGAAGACAATAAAAATGACATTCAAAGGTGAACGACGATTTCCAGTAAGCAAAGTGCTTCCTACTTAGCAGGTCATTTTTCGCAAAAAGCTATTCTTTAAATTACAATGCCTATATAAGATCGATAGTATTTTTTTTTTAATGTGCATACAAAATAAAAACGATCGAACTCCATATAAAATGAAGGTAAGATGGTCGGGTACTTTGTTTTTACGGTTCCACAGTTTGATTGAGGTGGAAACATTGGTCACACCGGAAATAAGCAATAAACGACAATGGACGTTGGCACGACGCAAGGATACATAATATACGTCTTCAGCATCTGTCTCGTTACGAAATATGCAGTCACGTTGCGAACGTGTTAATTAGAAATGATTGTTGCTTTATCTACGTATAATCGAAACTTGATGGTTAATAAGAACGAAATGTGCTAAACTTGTCACGTACTCGAATTTGTAATGCTGACATACCAAAACACAAACGCGAGAGAACGCCGAGAATGCTGTGAAATTTGTCGTCACATTACCGTGGCCTATTCGAATTGATAAACAATTTTCTTTGTATTTGTAAAATGAAAAGTACATTAGTAAGTAAATCATATAGTGTTTTCAACATAATAATATATGTAAACGGTATATATCTATTATATATATAGCCGCAGACCGGGCTCAGTGGTGTGGATTGGGAGAGGCCTATGTCCAGCAGTGGACGACTGTGGGCTGTTGATGATGATGATGATGATGATATATCTATTTATTATATGTATGTATTTTCTTTAATAATGTATTATGTATTAATAGCACACCGCAACATACCTGCTGTATCTTTATCTTTTTCAGAATTTCTGTATGTAAATAAAACGGTTTTCTGGATGAGATTGCTTTTAGCGATAAGACCGCCTATTATACAAATATGCTTCCCGGTTGACTGTTTTTTAATGATAATTGTATTTTGATGTGGAATAAACTATGAACACACTTTAGAATAGAGATAATTCTCTCTCTCTCTTTCGTAACCCTGTATATTTGTTTACTTTGACTAGCCATTGGCAATCAAATACAAACGTCAGAATCAATATTAAACCTCCTGTACAAATAAACAAGGAAATCTTTTCCGTAATAACACTATTCTTTTAACATACTGCCCGGAGGAAATCAGTTCTGTATTTAATCTAAACACGTCTATTCGTCTGTTTTCTCCTCGAATAGTGAACAAGGAAAAAGCAAAAAGATTTTTAAAATATTCGATTTACTAACAAGTTTTACTAACTTTATATATTTTTATGAACCAGAAATGAAACACTATTAAAAAAAGTAACAGTTACCTCCTCAAAGGAGAACTTACAATCTTTAATAATGACATTTATTTACTCTCAAATCGTATGCTCTAAGTTCGACTTTATGACAATGATGAAAGTAAAACTCAAGGAACCAATCAAACAGTAAAAAGGAACGGACTTATAAATCACATCCAGTCAAATGACCCTTGACCTTGTCCCTTGACCTTTTCCGTACTACCTTTTGCAAGTAGCGGCAACCTACCCTCAAATAAAAATATCAAAAAAAAGTTTAACATCTAACAATATACATACATGATTGAGCATCAGTGGAAATAGCTGTGATATCTTAGATTAGAATCGTCAGGTTAATTACCTGGGTGGAATCGGAGAAGGCGCTGTGATCCTAATTGTTTATGGGTAGACTTGTCATTGACTCGTTTAACAGACAATGACTTATGGCAAGAGTCAGTGAGTCTATGGATGACGTGTGACATTAGAAGAGTTAGTCTATGACTGTAGGATAACTAGGCAAGGCATTCTCTTTGGAGGCACCGTTGCGGACTCACGCGTCTCTGAGATCACCGTGTTTCTAGTCTTCTATTATTTAATTGTGTTCTTATTTGGAATCTAACCTACAAATGAGTGACCAGAGGATACATGCGATGATCGGGAAGAGCTCAACCCGACATACATATATCGTTTAGCTATTCTGCAAAATTCTCGCATGTCTCCGCTTAAACTTCAAACATAAAACAAAAACACGACGTTGTGTAATTTTGTCGAGAATTCGGAACTGTTATTATCCGAGGATGAGTAACATTCTCACGGATACGATTTCGAAGCGGCCTGTCCTCGGATGCAAGTCCATAAATCGATATGAATTCGCCACGACATTATGGTATGAAACTTTTACGACAACGTTGAAACGATCACACGGCTCCGATGCGATAAGGAACACGTGCTATGATGTACTACTAACACCATAGTTTAAATGGAAGTATAGTAAGGTTATTTTACTATAGCGCTGTGGAATATATTCTACTCCGATCAAGAGTCTCAGAGTTTCGGATCTTAGAAATTCAGAGTCTCTCTTACGACTCTTATTTCTGTCATGAGGTCACAACCAAACTGGTATTAAGTAGTTATCAGAGCCCATAGACATCAACAACGTAAATGCCACATGAGTTGTAAGTCACAATTTTGTAGTACAACACTCGCCGTATTCTCAAACCTGAACGGATTACTGCTTGGCGGCAGAAATAGTCAGAGTGGCGGTACCTACCCGTGCGAGCTCGGTTATACAATTATAATATACATAGATAGTTTTCTTTTCGAAATGCCAAAAGCACATTCATTATTGCTTTCAACAGCAATGACTCTTAAATGTTTTTAATTATCTTAATTTAGAATCCAATAGATTTGTGGTAATTTTTATTTATGTTAAATTTATTAGTTTCTGATAATAATATGCTTCTGTTATTTAAAATAGAAATCTAAATTTTACTGCAAATGTTTATAATGACGAAATGCAAATCATAGAATCTAAAACGGATGAAGTAAAAGAAACATCGAAACAAGAACTAGAAAGAGAGAAAAATCAAACCCGCAAAATTGTAATTTGCGTAATCACTGGTGGTAGGATCTCTTGGGAGTCCGCACGGGTAGGTACCACCACCCTGCCTGTTTCCGCCGTGAAGCAGTAATGCGTTTCGGTTTGAAGGGTGGGGCAGCCGCTGTAACTATACTGAGACCTTACAACTTATATCTCAAGGTGGGTGGCGCATTTACGTTGTAGATGTCTATGGGCTCCAGTAACCACTTAACATCAGGTGGGCTGTGAGCTCGTCCATCCATCTAAAACTTCTTATGGTACGTTGCTATAAACGAAGGAGGATTGAGGTCAGGCATACTGATCGTAAAACTCATGCCAAATTCCTATGCAGCTTTTTATTGCCCTTGTAGGCAGACGAGCATACGGCCCACCTGATGGTGAGTGGTTACCGTTGCCCATGGACTTCAGCAATGCCAGGGGCAGAGCCAAGCCGCTGCCTACCGAAAAAGCATGATAAGAGCACATGCTGTGTGAGGTAGGAGAAAGCATGGACCTATAAAGAGCATTATAACATTCTTTATAGGTCCATGGGAGCAAGTAGGAGTTTTTAAAAGAACATTTATACCTCATAATCTAATATATAAAATTCTCGTGTCACAATGTTCGTTCCCATACTCCTCCGAAACCGCTTGACCGATTCTCATGAATTTTTTTATGCATATTCAGTAAGCCTGAGAATCGGCTACTATCTATTTTTCATACCCCTAAGTGATTAGGGTTGTCCACCCCTAACATATTTTTTTTTATTTGGACATATTTTTTTTGTTATAATGAGGTATTATGTGGTTGAATGAGATTTTGTTATTTTTATTATATATTCCCTCATCGTTCACAGCACTACATACCTCTTGCACTCATTTACCACATCCTTACACACTTACAATAAGTTAGTTTTTTTTTCTACACTAGAAATTCCCTAGAAATCTTATATAAGGCAAAAAAAATGTTTGCCGGGTCAGCTAGTAATATTATAAAAGTGCAACTGTGACACAGAAATACAATTTTTTCGGTTTATGGTAATTTATTTTATCGATATACCACTGCTATTGGGCAATAATGACATTACGAAGAATTTAAGTTTCATTTTGAAATTGTCAGCTAAATGACTACGTACCTTTGCACTGTAATGTTACGAGTTACGTAAATACCGGCGAGACCTTTATCCACGCGTTTCGATTTGATACGTGAAAACATAGCGTGCGTTTCACTATGAACGGAATGTCCGCAGACTTTAATTAAATTATAATACATAAATCTTTAATTTAATGTTCGTGTGTTTGTTTTTGAGACTGAATTGAAGCAAAATACGGTTTTTGGCTGTTCTTTAAGGTATTATTAACCTTAGCACAGTACCATCGAAGAGTCATGGGCGACGCGCCACACCTTGCAACAAAATCGTGCAATTTGTTTTGCATTATTAGAATGCAGAGAAGCATCTATTGTACCGATATTTGGATACGTATTATGGTAATGTCTGACTGATGATCGCCAAAAATAAAATCCAGTTGAGGGCATCGTCATGAATTGTGCTATACATACCAAACTAAGTTTGACGGTATTTCATTGTTAATGCACTAGGTGTTGGACCAGTTCGTCATAGTTAGTTAGTTCGACATAGTTCGTCATAGCGCTCAGTGGTAACTGGAGTTCATAGATATGACAAAGTGTATACTGTACCAACCTTGATGCACGACGTCGAAGCCTTCAAAATCGTTGTGGCCTAAGGGATACGACGTCCGGTGCATTCGTATGTAGAGATGCAACGGTGTTCGAATCCCGCAGACGGGTACCAGTTTTTCTAATGAAATACTTACTCAACAAATGTTCACGATTGACTTCCAGGGTGAAGGAATAACATCGCTTAATAAAAATCAAACCCGCAAAATTATAATTTGCGTAATTACTGGTGGTACGACCTCTTGTGAGTCCGCGCGGGTAGGTACCACCGCCCTGCTTATTTCTGTCGTGAAGTAGTAATGCGTTTCGGTTTGAAGGGTGGGGCAACCGTTGTAACTTTACAGAGACCTTAGAACTTATATCTCAGGGTGGGTGGCGCATTTACGTCGTAGATGTCTATGGACTCCAGTAACCACCAAACGTCAGGTGGGCTGTGAGCTCGTCCACTCATTTAAGCAAAAAAAAAAGCTGAAAACCATGACTGCTTTGCGGCAGTCACAGCACAACGGTTCTGTCCTTGCGGGTTCGCATTCCCTTCCTTACCAGTAATTCTGTGTCTACTAAAGTTTTGTTTATCCGACGTTTTCTTGAGTACAACAATAAATAAGTCTAAATAAATTAATGGTACTGATTTTTTAAACACAAATCATTTAGTTTTGTCCTTAAAGGATGTTATTGTCTTAATGTGGTATAAAAGTTATTATACTCCTTACAGGAAATACACAGTTTTCCTTCTATTTAAACGATCTGTTTTATTTATGTAGCCGAGATGAAAATATCAGTAATATGTCGTTGTGTAATAATATAATTAATTTATTACAAGTAAGGTTTTCTTCTGTCCCCAACGTAGCTCTAATTTATGAATTACTAGCGGCCCGTTCCGGCTCCGCTCGGGTCTTTAACAAAAATTTCAACGATAAGTCGTAGTACATTATTTTATTCTTTCATCAATAATTTTCGCAGGGCACGCGACGTAAAGAATATTTTAGGTAATTTCTTTACACCTTGGGTCACATTATTGGAGTTTTAGTAAGGTTCCCTAATTTTTTCCAAAAAAGATTTTAGCCTATGTCACTCGGGAATAGTGTAGTTTCCAAACAGTGAAAGACTTTTTCAAATCGGTTCAGTAGTTTCGGAGCCTAATCGATACAAACAAACAAATCTTTCCTCTTTATAATATTAGTGTAGATAGTGTAGATGAAGAAGTGTCTTTTGATTTATCTACTCGTACGTAGAATTTCCAGTATACCGATGTTGAATCACTGAAATATCTGCCGCGAAGCAGTTATGCGTTATGATTTGAATTGTGGGACGGCCCTTATCCGATTCAATTACCATTTAAACCTTATATCTCAATGTGGGTATCTGCATTCACTTTATCAGGTGTCTATTCATTAAAAAATAATGTATACTTAGTCTGGCCATAAATACTGTTACAATTAAAAATAAACAAAATATTACATTTGAATTTGGAATCTGTCATTTTTATATTATTATGATTGCTCATTGAGTTTTCTCATTTTGGCGCCAATACATTGTATTATTTATTTATTTATTTTATTTATTTATACTTATTGTACACAAAAAGAAAATACAATAAAAACAGATTTAAAGAATGTCTAAATACTATGTACAAAGGCGAGCTTAACTCATTCATGAGTTGAAATTGAAACAGGCAGTGAAAATTTTTCCCATGGAAAGAGTGCGTGCTTCTATAGATAACTGCCTCAACGTTTAAAGGACTGTATTGCAGCCAATGGTGACCACTTCGAATAAGCTTTTTTATACTTTAAATTGTTTTATATTTATGTATTAAACTAACACACTGTAAAAATAATAAATGTTATTTGCAATAGATTTTTTTATCCTTTGTCTCAGTATTTGTGGCAAGACTAGGTATAGCTTTTGTTTTTTCTACCTTTTCGCTGGTAGCTTAAGAGGTTTTTATTAGAGGTAGGTGAGCTCACGGGCTCAACCTGAGAGAATTTGCTAACACTAGCCCTAGGAAGAGCAGTGCTTCGCAGAATCTACCACCGAATCGGAATCGCGACCCACTGAGAAGATCCGGCGAGAATGAGGCCTATTTTATTGTGAGTTATCAGTGATATTATCAGTCTGATCGGACGTTTTTTTTTTAATTCATTCAATTCATTCAAAATCTAACACTACGTATCGAAGGTACGAGAAAAACATAACTAAATAACATGGTAATACGTTAATACAATCAACACTGAAAGTTATATAACTGTATTGCAATGATAACATCGTGGAGGTCGGTGTGACAGATCAAAGACAACCGAGGGTCACCTTCAGGTTACCGTTTGCAATGCTCGCGAACATACTTTAACGCGTTTGACTGCAATTTTGAATTTATCCATTACAACATTCGCTGCGTTACAACATTCCTCGTATTGAAATCGCGTGTATTTTTTTGTTGTTGTTTATATATTACCAAATCTTTTGCAAATTAAAGGGCAACCGGTCTATTATTTTAAAATAATCCCTCTTCGAACTATTTAGTTATTATACATATAAACCTTCCTCTTCGATCACTCTATCTATTAAAAAAACCGCATCAAAATCTGTTGCGTAGTTTTAAAGATTTAAGCATACATAGGGATATAGGGACAGAAAAAGCGACTTTGTTTTATACTATGTAGTGATAACCACGTCGGTACTGTTGGAAAGGGCATTTTAAAGAAACGCTTTTAACATTTAACGAATGGCTTACAAACAGCTAATTATTAAATGAATACGGATCGTGTTCTGAAATATTTCGAGGACAACGCGTCCGGCGTGCGACCTCAACATTTAAAGGATCGACTATAAAGCGGTGCTTACAAAACTGGGGGCCGGCTCGATGCGTCCGCGGTCCGGTCGTTCTATGGCGAAAGCTGATTACATAACCCGTCACTGTTCGATACGAATGTAAGCCTTATCGAGCAATAAATTTTACTTGCTCACGGTCGTATAATCGACTTATACCGCACGCTGATAACGGTATATTAATGCGAAAGTACGCAGCCACTGATACCTAAGCGGCGGTTGATCGTTTTTTTTTTTTTAATAATTCAAATCATGTAAATATTTTAAATAGTATGTATCTTATCTGTTTTTTTTTTATACACTTCTGTATATAAGTTACTTATAATATTATGGCCAACAGAAAAACATTCTAACGTTATCAGCGGCTTAGTGAATCTCAAGGTCCCATTATCCCACGTGTGAACCAGTTTCAGTGATTTATTGGAAACCAATTCGTATACTTATAGTTATTATTATAATTTATACTATTTTAAATATTTGTCCGTATTAAATGCGCTTTTTAAATTTATTATGTATTTTCATTTGGTTTTTGCGAGTCGTAGGCATACATTTAAACTACTTTTACATATAAATCTTGCGTTATTTTATTGTCTATATGTTATTATTTTATTGCTTAGATATGTGGACGAGCTCACAGCCCACCTGGTGTTAAGTGGTTACTGAAGCCCGTAGAAATCTACAAAGTAAATGCCGCCACTCACCTTGAGATATAAGTTCTAAGGTCTCAGTGTAGTTACAACGGCTGCCCCACCCTTCAAACCGAAACGCATTACTGCTTCACGGCAGAAATAGCCAGAGCGGCGGTACCTACACGTGCGGACTCACAAGAGGTCCTACCACCAGTAAAATAGTTAAGATGGTTCTAACACTTCACTGTTTTCGACGACTAAACTGTTATTACAATAAATATTTGAAATCTGTAATGATAAACCTTACAAGAAATTTAAAAATACAGGCATCATGTATAAACCGCAAAGAAAAAGAAATTTTATCTTTCACGCGTTAACGCCTAATGTCGAATATTGTTAACTCTGCGGGTAAGTCCCTACCAACTGCTCCACATCGATAAAAAGATAATATTAGGTAATACTTTAAATGAACCAATTAATTAGACCCATTGTGTCAGCAGTTTCATAATATTAGAAAACTAGCGGCCCGCTCCGGCTCCGCTCGGGTCTTTAACAAAAATTTCAACGATATTTGACGTTTTTTATTTTTTTAAATAAAAGGACACTTATTGTGGCATAGCAATAATAGTTAAACGTATGCTGTCGCGATACTTTTTGTAATTAATAATGTGTTCTTCAAAGTCGTAGTACATTATTTTATTCTATCATCAATAGTTTTCGCAGGGCACGCGATGTAAAGAATATTTTAGGTAATTTTTTTACACCTTGGGTTACATTATTGAGTTTTAGTAAAGTTCCCTAATTTTTTTCAAAACAGATTATAGCTTATGTCACTCGGGAATAGTGTAGCTTCCAAACAGTGAAATAATTTTTCAAATCGGTTCAGTAGTTTCGGAGCCTATTCAATACAAACAAACAACTATTTCCTCTTTATAATATTAGTATAGATGTCTTCTTGTTTTCAACATACTACTTGTACTACCGTAAATTACATTACGGCTCGTAAGGTCGTTGACATTTATAGACTTCATCTTATGAATCCTACGTACACACTGAAATCTAAAGGTTAACAGAATTAAAATTAACTCGACAACGTCCGCAACAGTTTTCTATAAAATAAAATAGATCATTACATTATTTTTACTGGTGGTAGGACCTCTTGTGATTCCGCGCGGGTAGGTACCACCACCCTATCTATTTCTGCCGTGAAACAGTAATGCGTTTCGGTTTGAAGGGTGGGGCAGCCGTTGTAACTATACTTGAGACCTTAGAACTTATATCTCAAGGTGAGTGGTGCATTTACGTCGTAATTGTCTATGGGTTCCAGTAATCTAAGCAATAAAAAAATAAACCCGTTTCAATATTTACCTAACAAGCTATACTTTTTGGTCACTGCGAAGAATCGTGTCCATTATTCTATAACATGAATAATTCGAATGCTCTATGTGCTCCAGTTTCACGCTACTTGACTTCATGTGTCCGTTTGGAATGAAAGTTGCGTTTCCATGTGTTCTGTATTCAAAGTATAATGATTTAGTGTTAAAAAAATATACTTACATATAGGTATTTATGTATTTTTTTAAGTTAAACACGCAAAACGTTTGATGACTGTAGTGATTAGCGCATGGGTAAGACTATATCACGAATTTACGTATACTAGTTCTGTCGCGAATCTATTATGTGTCCTGGTTAGACGTTGTTCGATTGCAGTTTAATCTGGATTTTGCGTCGCTACTACTTTTTTTTTTTTTATTGCTAAGAAGGGTGGACGATCTCATAGCCCACCTGGTGTTAAGTGGTTACTGGAGCCCATAGACATCTACAACGTAAATGCGCCACCCACCTTGAGATATAAGTTCTAAGATCTCGGTATAGTTACAACGGCTGCCCCACCGTTCAAACCGAAACGCATTACTGCTTCACGGCAGAAACAGGCAGGGCGCTGGTACCCACCCGCGCGGACTCATAAGAGGTCCTACCACCAGTAAATGCATAAGTTGTATTTTCCATACCTTTTCAGAGGATTCCGTCTGGATTTAATTATGCTCAAGAGCATTAATCCCTTCTGATTATCGTATTTAAAAAAAACCATTTGTATATAACAATAATTGTTACAGAATGAATTTTAAATTTGCTTCTTGTCAGAATAAATACTTATTTATTTTATACTTATTGTACACAAAAAAGAAAATACAATAAAAACAGATTTAAAAGAATGTCTAAATACTATGTACAAAGGCGAGCTTAACTCATTCATGAGTTTTCTTCCACTAAACCATTAGCATAGAGAAATACGACGTATAAGATACTTCGACTGAACTAGTAAATAATCATCAAATTTATTGTGAATGACGTAACGAGAAATTACGTAATAAAAAAATGATCGTGTCTTTGTTGCAAACTGACCCGGTTTTTAATTGTTATCGCTAATTTATTATTCGTAAGGAATGTCGTAGGTAATTCACGCGACCGTTTTCATTTGATGCAATAATTAGGATAATCAATCATTCAAAGGTGAAAAGCGTTTGAATATTTTAATGCTATCTATTTATAAGAACGTTAATCGCTTCGATATTGAATAATGCTATAATGACTATTTTGCTCGTTGATAAAGTTAATGAAAGTCGAAATTGATAACAATCGTAATTAATTATAAATTAAGTAAAAAAAGATTGCTTAGGATGGATGCATAACATGTGTTTACATGGTGTAACAGTATTTACCAAGCATTCGGACATTTTTTTAAATGGCATATTTATAGCAATGAGAAATGCGGCCGCAGGAAGTATTTTTGTAGAAAAAAATATTTGGCGATGGGATTTGGGATTTTAAGCCACAATATTTTTGAAACATTAACGCTACAGTTTTAAAAATTAAAGCTGCTTATGAGCAGTGCAGTTTTAATTGAGTTAACATACATAACTATATTAATAAGATAAAGTGGAAAAGGTCAAAAGCTACAACAACAATCCTAAGAATTAATTTGATATTATTCAAATTAACACATATATTATGTAAGTATGAAGCACATAACAATGTTGTAGTAACTAGATAACATAACAGATAAAAAAAAATTGTTTCTCTTTACTCTTTATCACAATTCAAAGATGTAAACGAGAAGTTAATGGCTGTAGGTATATCAATATTTATTTATGCAATGTGTGGCGACCCCATATATCGTTGACACTTCCTAATAACTGGCAACCCCGAACGTTTGTATCACTTTGAGAAGGCGGCACGACATGAGAGCCCGCTTGTCGTGGCCGCTGGAAACTACATACCCGATCCTGTAGACCGAATGGTAAACCGTCGACGTCGCCCAAAGCACGTCATTACGTATCCTCCCGATCCATTAACGGTGCTTTTAGGCACTACAAGCGCCGGTCACCGTCCTCGTCGAACCCGTCGCTTGTGACGAAGGGCTCGACTCGAGGGTTAATTCGCTCAACCCATAGATACAGCCCTGCTCTTGCTAAGGTCAGAGTTAGCAACACTCCGGTTTGAGCCCCGTGAGCTCATCTACACACGTTAGGGTGAAGCTGAAATAACCTCTCAAGGCTATCAGCACAGTGAGGGAAAAAAACAAAAAAAATTGTCATTTCGTTACGAAAAAAAAAAGCGATTGATATTCTTTCGAAGAACTCACTAAACTAAAATTCCATTATTAAAATTAAATTCCGTGAATGTTTTTTTTATTTCTTTTACTTTTATTTAAATTGCAAATGTACAAGAGTCGATGAGTTCGATCGAGCGCGGCAACGCGAGCGTGATCTGTCAGAACGGAACAGGAAGTTACCGCGTGAAAGTTATTCAATTTTACTGTTATAAATGTCAATTTTTTTTTTTTTTTTTTTTTTCCTACCTAAGCTGATAGCCTTGAGAGGCTATGTCAGCGTAACCCTAACTTTAGTAGGTGAGCTCACGGGGCTCAAACCTGACGATGTTGCTAACACGAACCCTAGCAAGAGTCGTGCTTCGCAGAATCTACCACCGGATCGGAAACGCGACCCACTGAGAAGATCCGGCGAGAAACTNCCTGGGCGATCAACGCTTTGGTCTTAGGCCTAGGAGGGAGCGGCTGAGGCACAGCTTTTGGTGGAGATGGTGTTTTTGGCCTTTGCTGCTCTTTTTCGACTATGGGGGGCCAATCACCAATGCTGCGCCTTACAGACGGACCTGGCTGTCCTTCGAATTCAGACTTGTCCTCACTGCCGTTTGGTTTTTTAACTGGTGTTCTGATGCCGTACTGATGATGTACTTGAGACCTTAGAACTTATATCTCAAGGTGAGTGGCGCATTTAAGTCGTAGATGTCTATGGGCTCCAGTAACCACTTAACACCAGGTGGGCTGTGGGCTCGTCCAATCCGTCTAAGCAATAAATAAATAAATAAATAAACCCGTTTCAATATTTACCTAACGTGCTATAGCTTTGGTCACTGCGAAGAATCGTGTCCATTATTCTATAACATGTATAATTCGAATGCTCTATGTGCTCCAGTTTCACGCTACTTGACTTCATGTGTCCGTTTGGAATGAAAGTCGCGTTTCCATGCGTTCTGTATTTAAAGTATAGTGATTTAGTGTTAATAAAAAAATACTTACATAAAGGTATTTATGTATTTTTTAAGTCAAACACGTAAAACGTTTGATGACTGTAGTGATTAGCGCATGGGTAAGACTATATCACGAATTTACCTATACTAGTTCTGTCGCGAATCTATTATGTGTCCTGGTTAGGCGTTGTTCGATTGCAGTTTAATCTGGATTTTGCGTCAAGCTACTACTTTTTTTTATTTATTGCTAAGAAGGGTGGACGATCTCATAGCCCACCTGGTGTTAAGTGGTTACTGGAGCCCATAGACACCTACAACGTAAATGCGCCACCCACCTTGAGATATAAGTTCTAAGATCTCGGTATAGTTACAACGGCTGCCCCACCGTTCAAACCGAAACGCATTACTGCTTCACGGCAGAAACAGGCAGGGCGGTGGTGCCCACCCGCGCGGACTCATGTATTCCGTCTGGATTTAATAATGCTCAAGAGCATTAATCCCTTCTGATTATCGTATTAAAAAAAAAACTATCCATTTGCATATAACAATAATTGTTACAAAATGAATTTTAAATTTGCTTCTTGTCAGAATAAATACTTTTTTATTTTATACTTATAGTACACAAAAAAGAAAATACAATAAAATCAGATTTAGAAGAATGTCTAAATACTATGTACAAAGGCGAGCTTAACTCATTCATGAGTTTTCTTCCAGCAAACCATTAGCATAGAGAAATATGACGTATAAGATACTTCGACCGAACTGGTAAATAATCACAAAATTTATTGTGAATGACGTAACGAGAAATTACGTAATAAAAAAATTATTGTGTCTTTGTTGCAAACTGACCCGGTTTTTAATTGTTATCGCTAATTTATTATTCGTAAGGAATGTCGTAGGTAATTCACGCGACCGTTTTCATAATTTGATGCAATAATTAGGATAATCAATCATTCAAAGGTGAAAAGCGTTTGAATATTTTAATGCTATCTATTTATAAGAACGTTAATCGCTTCGATATTGAATAATGCTATAATGACTATTTTGCTCGTTGATAAAGTTAATGAAAGTCGAAATTGATAACAATCGTAATTAATTATAAATTAAAAAAAGATTGCTTTGGATGGAACATGTGTTTACATGGTGTAACAGTATTTGCCAAGCATTCGGACATTTTTTTAAATGGCATATTTATAGCAATGAGAAATGTGGCCGCAGGAAGTATTTTTGTAGAAAAAAATATTGGGCAATGGTATTTGGGATTTTAAGCCACACTATTTTAGAAACATTAACGCTACAGTTTTAAAAATTAAAGCTGCTTATGAGCAGTGCATCAATTATCCAATATTAAGATTTAGTTACTTTGACAAATGTATTACATACTGTTTTACTGCTAAATATTGTTTTACTGTATGTTTAAAAAAATATATTATAATGTTTTAATTGAGTTAACATACATTTTTAACTATATTAATAAGATAAAGTGGAAAAGGTCAAAAGCTACAACAACAATCCTAAGAATTAATTTGATATTATTCAAATTAACACATATATTATGTAAGTATGAAGCACATAACAATGTTGTAGTAACTAGATAACATAACAGATATAAAAAAATTGTTTCTCTTTACTCATTATTACAATTCAAAGATGTAAACGAGAAGTTAATGGCTGTAGGAATATCAATATTTATTTATGCAATGTGTGGCGACCCCATATATCGTTGACACTTCCTAATAACTGGCAACCCCGAACGTTTATATCACTGAGAAGGCGGCACGACATGAGAGCCCGCTTGTCGTGGCCGCTGGAACCTACATACCCGATCCTGTAGACCGAATGGTAAACCGTCGACGTTGCCCAGAGCACGTCATTACAGATCCTCCCGATCCATTAACGGTGCTTTTAGGCACTACAAGCGCCGGTCACCGTCCTCGTCGAACCCGTCGCTTGTGACGAAGGGCTCGACGAGCGAATTAACCCATAGATACAGCCCTGCTCTTGCTAAGGTCAGTGCTAGCAACACTCCGGTTTGAGCCCCGTGAGCTCACCTACACACGTTAGGGTGAAGCTGAAATAGCCTCTCAAGGCTATCAGCACAGATAGGGAAAAAAAACAAAAAAAAATTGTCATTTCGATACGGAAAAAAAAACGATTGATATTCTTTTGAAGAACTCACTAAACTAAAATTCCATTATTAAAATTAAATTCCGTGAATGTTTTTTTTATTTCTTTTACTTTTATTTAAATTGCAAATGTACAAGAGTCGATGAGTTCGATCGAGCGCGGCGATGCGAGCGTGATCTGTCAGAACGGAACAGGAAGTTACCGCGTGAAAGTTATTCAATTTTACTGTTATAAATGTCAAGAGTGTTTACTTTTTAATATGAAGTAGTCGTACCGCAGTAGTCGAAATTCGACTATAATTAATTTAGATTATAAATTTGTACACTATTATGATTCTATTATCAAAGACGCTTATACTTCTATTCTCACAGATTTCGTCAAGACTATAAACTATAGACAAATAAACATTACCTATTCTCAATTTGACCAGACTATAAGCAACAAAAGTTTGACAATAAACATAGAGTATACATATGTGTGTGTGTGTGTGTGTGTCAAATACATGATAGAGTGTGTAATGTTTTTTTGTATTGATTTAATGTCTTAATAATGCATAATTTAAAAAAATATATACCATTTGCACCTCTTCACTATATTCTCTATAAGTGGTGAAAATTTTATACTCCTCCGTCAGCGCAATTTTCGTAAAAAGGGGTACAAAGGTTTTGCTTCAGTTATGAATATATAGATAAAAGTTTAATTTAAAACGTTAGGTTTTTTCCTTAGAAGTTTTGCGGTCGAGTGGAATTTCCGTTTATTGAAACCAAGGTATTCCCCGTCTGTCACGTGACATGTCAGTCTTGACTGTCTGTAGCGCGTATTCTTGTATTGTCTCCCGACCTTCCGTCTGCCTGCATTAATTTTTTAATTCAGAAAGAACAAAACAAGTTTCATTTACCCGTGATAAATATTTACTTGTGACACTCTCTGGCCTATTTAACAACATACGTCTTGTTGATCCGTCCGTACGTAAAATCGCGAGCCCATGAACCCATTATCGTATTGGTGAAGCAAAATGCACGCTACGTTACTCAAATAATTTGCCATTACAGAAAGTAATTTATTTTAATCAAAATTATACGCTGTGTTTTTGATATTTTTATAGCTATTGAATATAAGTAACAAGCATACTGGCGACTTAATTTGTATGATTTTTCTTATTTTTTATTGCCTTTGTAGGCAGACGAGCTTACGGCCCACCTGATGGTTAGTGGTCACCGTCGCTCATGAACGTCAGCAATGCCATGCCATGGGCAGAGCCAAGCCGCTGCCTACCATAATAGGATTAATAAGGATGGAAAAGTTCAAGTCTGTTGTCAATTTTTTGCTGATAGCCTTGAGAGGCTATACCAAGGTAACCTTAACTAGTAGGTGAGCTCACGGGGCTCAAACCTGACGAAGTTGCTAACACGAACCCTAAGCAAGAGCCGTGCTTCGCAGAATCTACCACCGGATCGGAAACGCGATCCACTGAGAAGATCCGGCGAGAAACTCAGTAGGCTGTGTCTTAGGGTTAATTTACTCGTCGAGCCCTTCGTCGCAAGCGACGGGTTCGACGAGAACGGTGACCGGTGTTGTCAAACGGTTACTAAGGTACAAAGACACAGCGAGGCGAATCTTCACGGCGCAACTTAAGCAATTGCGGTATCAACTCCGACTCATAATGAGCCCAATGATCAGTAAAATTCAGCTGGGACTGTGTAGCTCCTATGACCAAGCGAGTAAAATAGTAGAAATAATTATGAAAAGTCCGACAAATTATTATAAGACTTATCTTTGTTATTAATAATCTGCGACCGTGATTTATTCGCCTACTGTCTTACTTAGCTATAAATAAAAATAGGTAATGTTACGTAATTAATTTTGTTCTCATAATAATTACACATAATTATCGGCCACTAGTATTCACTGATAACAGCTTAGCAACAAATACTATTGATATTAAAAGAGAATATTAAAAAAATCTTATATTCCTCAAGAAAAATAATGTTACTAGAGTTCAAAATTAAAAATACCATGGTACAGATAAAACATTAAAGTGCCCGGAAATGGAATCCATTGAAATTAAGGGTAATATTTATTTTTAATTTTCACGACTCGAAAGCCTCGGGGAAAGAACACATTTCCGCTGAATTTATGATGATCTATATATATATGTCGTGGATAACGACTTTTAGTAATATTAAGACGGTGGTTTTGATTATTTTAAATGATGAAATGTTGTTTTGATAAATATCACAAAATGAAGGGTAGACTCCGTAACGCCACAGTATAAAATGGCGGTACGTGGACAGAGTCCTGGCATTCCGTCCGTCTCAGTCAGTGAGTCTCTGACAGTCAGTCAGTCGGTCTGTCGGTATGTGCAACGAAACTGTCGGTTTATCCTGTCATTGTGAAAGTTGTGTCTGTTGAGTTTCAATAATTATTATTCAAAAGGTTTTATTGACTTTTTATAAACTGAGTTCAATCGAATACGAGTGATGACGGAAACTACCGCCCAGCCATCCTTGACGTGAGCCAACATATAAATATATATATAAATGGCTGCTTCAATTAACCCTCCAATTGGAAGTGGGAGGGTGATCAATAGCAAATTAATTAAGGTCGCAGACCGGGCGCAAACGTAATCTATTTCAAAGGACCTTATCAAAAGTATAACTCTACTTATGTTACCTAACATTACTTATATATAACTTAATAGGGAGGGTTCAGTTGGTTTAATCAAAACGTAATGTTATCAAGTATATAAAACATTCACAAATTAGCAGCTCGAAGCCCTATGAAAATGGTTTCGGCGTGGTAGATTCAAGTATTCTGATTTATGACGTCACCGTCATTAAATTACGAGCGTGCGAGAGAGATAGCGATACGTTCAGAAATCAAAGATCTCTCAATTTTTTTCAAAGCATTTCCTTTGTTTCTTATATAATAATCCACACACTCTAAGCTGGGTGTATGATAAATACTTGCATTAATGTAAGTAACTTTCGTCAATTTGTCGAAATTCTGACTGAAGAAGTGAGTGCACCCTTAGAGAAACATAGTCGTACCTTCTACAAGCACTTTAGAGATACCCAGAACTGGTAAACTTCCTTACGTATTTTAATACAACGATAGAAACAAAAACATAACACACAACACACAAAGAAGGCTAATGAAATACGGAAGCTTTCTTTTCACTAATTTATTTGTCTTATTAAAGTAAAATACACCGATACAGATAAGATTATTCATTATCTAAAACAATAAAGTGGATAGAGGAGTTATTCATTTAAATATTTCTTATGTAGCGAATTCTTTTTAGCAACAAGGTCGGTAGAGATGTGTAAATAATTTTGTCGTTTGATTCGACTTTTAGTTTTCCGACCGGCCTGAAGTAAATGATAAGCCGGTTATTAGCAATTAAGATTCTTTTATATTGAGCACAGACGAGCTTAGGATCAATTTTTAAGGTCTCCGTGGCAGGAAGCTACATGAAAAAGGATGACATAAATGATGAGAAGGATAGACATCATAACGATACAAAAGAGATTTCGACCTTACGGCGAAATTCATTTTTCCGTGGAGTATTGATCCGTAAACCTACATTTACTATCAAGGGTCTACTACTTTATATATGGCATAAATGCTTTTTGAAATGAAAACATTGTGATTTAAAACTGGAAACGAAAAAAACGACGCTATAAAAAGACAAAAATATACATCTATAAAATTTGAACAGAGAGATTGCATTTTCGAATAATTTCGCTCTTATCACTTATGAGCCGCGCAAATGGTTTTAAGGTAATTATTTTAACGCATTTACATATAATAATATGTTTATAAAATAGTTCCACCGTAATACGAATGCAACAATAAATCTTACTATCTACAAACCAAACAAAGTATGTAATTTGAATAATAAACACAGCTTCTGTTAGAGGTTAAAAATACTTTGAAGTACTTGCAGTCAAGGATAATAGAAAAACGTTATTACATCATTTATGTTTTGTAAGAAGTAGAAAAGAATAGAAAGAAATAATAACCTTAATAATTGACAGCGAGCAAACCTCTTGTTATGTAGTAAATGATTGACACCGGTCCGTGAAAGTATGACTAAAAGTGATAAAATTCTCGACAAACCGATCGTACTAAATATTTATCTCAAGTAGGTCTCTCGTACTCTATCCAGTATCAACGTAGTATCAACACGTTATTTGATAACAATTGAACACCGTTTTTTAAATGTAACGCAATGTTTAGAGAAAGCATTACTGGTGGTAGGACCTCTTGTGAATCCGCACGGGTAGGTCCCACCACCTCGCCTATTTCTGCCGTGAAGCAGTAATGCGTTTCGGTTTTTTTTATGATTCACGGATTACTAGTGGCTCGAAGGCCTTTCCAGTTTCACCAGGACAGGTGGGCGAGCAAAGGCTCAGACAGGAGGGGTGGGATTTGCTAACAGTTGCCCAAGCGCCTCCGAAGGAGACCTAACAACGCAAGAGCAGCTGATTCGCGAATAAATTTACTATCGGATCGGTTTAAAGGGTTGGGCAGCCGTTGTAACTATACTGAGATCTTAGAACTTATATCTCAAGATAGGTGGCGTATTTATGTTGTAGATGTCTATGGGCTCCAGCAGCCACTTAACACCAGGTGGACTATGAGCTCGTTCACCTATCTAAGCTAAAAAAAACATTACTATGCAGATGTATATAATTATTGTGAATCAGTTCACGCTGCGTTTTTAAATGTAATCTACTTTCATATGGTGTAAAATGAACAGAGATTCGTTCTACAAAAGTTCTTAGATTTAGCGATTATCCGGAAGTGGTGACAATACGTGCGGGTCTCACCAGTAATAAATTCATTACCATTTAAGCCGCAAGCAACATTACCGGTCACTGTGAATTCAAACAACAACTAAATATAGATTTCGGATTTGCTGTTTCCTCAAAAGTCTCACAGCCGGCCAAAACGTGTTTACAAATTTAATACGTCATAAGCGTTTTACCGAGAATTTATTACTATACTTGTAAATTTAAACGCTTCGACTGCTTGCTATCCACCAAACGTTTCGATAAATGCCTACATACTAAGCGATGTGATAATACAATAAGACGTGTTATTGTATACAATAGCACATAGTTTGAACAGAACATTCTGAAATACTTTTCATTGAAGTTGGGAAGGTCACAACCGCGGGTTTAATTATTGGTCCTATCACAGAGTGTAAAGTAATAAATTCTGCCACTTATATTTAGTAATCAAAAAGGAAAGTCAATATTTTGATGTGCGTACCAACTTTCCAAAACAAATTGCTCTGAGGCTGCAACTAAGCTTTAGACTCGCCGCAAACTTTTCAGAATAATTTATTCACACTCACATATAAGACCTAATTACGTGCGGTCTGTATACGGAAATAAATTGTTTTAGCGCTATCTTGGTTTAAAGCAATCTTTATATAATTGTAATGAATCATCGACTAAAAGTTTTGAAGTCGTCATGGCCTAAAGGATAAGAGGCCCGGTGCAGTCGTATCGAGCCATGAGATTGTGCCGGCGTTCGAATCCCGCAGACAATTACCAATTTTTGTAATGAATAACATACTTCATAAGTGTTCACGATTGACTTCCACGGTGAAGGAATAAGATCGCGTAATAAAAATCAAATCCGAAAAAATTATAATTTGCGTCATTACTGGTGGTAAGACGTCCTAAGCCAACACACATAGGTACCATAACTCTGCCTATTTCTACCGTGAAGCAGTAAAGCGTTTCGGTTTGAAGGGTGGGGTAGCCGTTGTACTGTAAAAACTAAGACTTAGAACTCATGTTTCGAAGTAGGTGGCAGTTTTTACGTTTTAGATGTCACACGCTCTGCTATCCACCTAACACCTGGTAGGCCGTGAGCTCGTTTAAACATTAAATATATAAAAATAAATAAATATTTCTAGTTATATGAGAATGAATTCGATGTTGGTTTTAGGTTAATTTTGTTCGATTAATTATTTCATATCGCGTTGTAAAGGCGATAACAATGTTATGTTAAATACGATGTTTATTTTTCTAAGTCGATCTACTAACATATAACGATATCTCGTTGCCTACCCGTCGCTTGCGACGAAGGGCTCGACGAGTAAATTCAACCATAGACACAGCCCACAAAGTTTCTTGCCGGATCTTCTCAGTGGTTCGCGTTTCCGATCCGGTGGTAGATTCTGCGAAGCACTGCTTTGCTAGGGCCAGTGTTAGCAACACTTCGGTTTGAACCCCGCGAGCTCACCTACACGTCAAGAAGCTGAAATAGTCTCTCAAGGCTATCAGCATAGTTAGGAAAAAAAAAGTTGCCTACCACCATTGCCCTCACAGCTCGACTGAGTCACTATCGGAAGGCCTATTTCAATAGTTACCGATGTCCTTATTCAGTTGGTGTCAACAACCATGTCCGTATAGCAAATGTGCCGCTAGACGACGCTAATAAAGAATGACAATTGTTTCAGGCCACATCGACTCTCTAAATTCGCGGTGCGGTCGGTGAGAGGAATGCAAACGAGCGCCTTTCACACGCGAACCGTCTGCATCTTGATTCCCCACCGCACCGAAACGCCGAGAAGAAACACAGCAACACTAAATTTAAGCCGTAACGACATTTGAACGGAGAACATTAGTGAATGCCAAATAAATTAAAATATTAATTGTCAATCGTCACAGATTAATCTGGTTGCTATGCGCGTAACTGTTCGTAAGTAGTCTGTGCATATACAGATAAAATATTAAGTAGTAAAACACGGCACGTTTAAAAAAATTAGAAAAATACGTTAATGTCAAATTACGGACCGGTTCTTGCTTTATTGACGTGTTATTGGAAATATATTGTTATCATATTTTATTGCTCGAGACGGCGTAACGTAACTACGTACATACTGATAAAACAAACGTCTAATTCCAATAATCTAGGTAATAAATATGAAGCCTAGTCTTGTATTTAGAATGCCACACGTTTCACGGCGTTCCCTAATGAATATTCAGATGCTCTTAGAATTCGATTTTGAAGGTTAAATTGAAGTTGACTTTTGATCGGCTAATTTTACGTTTAATGCAAATAAAATTCGTGAACTTAGTGCGAACAGACAATTGTAAATGAAAAGGCGTTACAAGTTCACGTAGGTGTACTGGTTGAAAAACAATAGCGCTCTCACACCTATAAAACATGTTTGTTTATAAAATTAAAGTCAACAATTTCACTTAAGGCGACTCATTTCCGTGGTGCAACAATAAAACCAAAAATAACTACTGTTAGCATAGTAAGTAAAAATTGGTCTCATCTATATCGCGAAATAATATGTTATATTTACTCTGACAATAAAAGTCCATAAAAAGTGCAAGTATTCGCGATTCAATGTCATCGAGTTACACTTGTACAAATAAGTTGTTTTCCAAACGATACCATTCCAGCTGAGAACTGAGCTGACGCAACAAGAAGACGTATATTTACGCAACGTGCCTATTGTTACTTATACACAAACAAGACGGTGTGTTAATCGACTTTAATGCCGCGCGATACTGAAGGGAAACTAAATTTGTACCTGTAATTAACGGGGACTTTTTTTTTATTGCCTAGATATACTGAACGAGCTCACAGCCCACCTGGTGTTAAGTGGTTACTGGAACCAAGTTCTAAGGTCTCAGTATAGTTACAACGGCTGCCCCACCCTTCAAAACGAAACGCATTACTGCTTCACGGCAGAAATAGGCGGGGCGGTGTTACCTATCCGTGCGGACTCACAAGAGGTCCTACCACCAGTACACCGGACTTAAGTAGTAATAACTAAACTAGTATGTATAAAGAGATAGAAAACCAAACAAACCTTGAAAATAATGCATGTAATTCATCCTTAATAATATAGAAGGAACACGTCTAATAATTTTGAGTACAGATAATAAATAGTGTAACATAATACATCAATGCTGCGAAAATTATGTAGGTACCCGTCCAACATTTTCCAGGTCCAAATTGTGTTACAATATGTAAAGAACACTAAGCAATAAAACATGTAGCTTCTTTATTAACCCTTTCACTGCCATGCAAGTCAGCGGTGCCTTACTTAGCGCACTGAAGTAATTATGTCGATTTCTGTTGACTAAGGAGCCTGGATTGCCCAACTTTGCCTTGTTTATTATAATATTTTTTAGTCTTTTAAGTCTTTCAAAAATAGATTTATGCTCAGTTTCTTCGGATCCGTCTTTCCAAAAGTCTGCTAGATATTCCGGCACCTTAGTAAGAAGATCGAAGAGAGAAATCGATATAATTACTTCAGAGCGTGTCGTTCAACGTGTTAATTATTAAATTATGTAATATATTTAAAACAGGAACGTAAAGTAAGTCAATAAGTTGTTATGCCGACCTAGATTGTTACAACTGCGTCCTAGATGGAAGAAATACGTAGACAATACGTTATGAATTATTGTTTAACATACTACAATTTAACTGGATTGCCTTTATCGTTAGCGACCAGACGTTTGAGATTTCACTGATTTTTTTTTTTTTTATTCCCTGGATGGGTGGACGATCTCACAGCCCACCTGGTGTTAAGTGGTTAATGGAGCCCATAAACATTACAATGTATATGCGCCACCCACCTTGAGATATAAGTTCTAAGGTCTCAGTATAGTTACAACGGTTGCCCCACCCTTCAAACCGAAACACATGCTTTACGGCAGAAATAGGCAGGGTGGCGGTACCTACACGTGCGGACTCCCAAGAGATCCTACCACCAGTAAATAAAAAATTGGCAATATTGTGTCGTGTGGCTATGAAGTTTTTATGTAAGATAACTTTCGAATATTTCTATTAGTAACCGCCCTGTTCTTAAGCATACATTTTTGTTTTTAACGTGAATACGAGATCATCATCTATGGCCATCATCGACTGGCTAATGATACACAGCTATATCTCAGGATGCAGCGAACGGAAATTTACGACTTTTATTAAAGTCGAAACATTATGCGGCTACTTTGTGTTAGCGTTGCGATAATTGCAAAAAGCGGGAATGAGTTGCTCGCTCCGGGCATTTAAATATTGCAATAATTGTTACGTTATAATACTCATTGTAAAAACGAATATTTAAAAAAAAAATTAATATTTAAAAAAATACATGCCCGCTAAGTTTCTTGCCAGTTCTTCTCAGGACGGAGGCTAGTTTTTGTGAATTGGCGGTAGTTCTTTTTGACGTTCAACAAGTATGTACTTTCATTTATGTTGAATAACAAAAAAATTGATTTTGATTATGTAATTTATTTTAAAGTAAACATCACGTTCTGTCCGATCTTTCAAGAGCGCCTTGAGCCCTCACGGTGACCACGTGACCCAACACAGCAATGAGTAGTACCCGGAAAGGAAATTCAATTACCATTATAACGTGGCCGCGACTGAGTACCACTTTAGGGTTGCCAGTTCTCTCGTTGTAACTCTAATGGCGGTAATGGCGTTATTATGACGANAATTTATTTTAAAGTAAACATCACGTTCTGTCCGATCTTTCAAGAGCGCCTTGAGCCCTCACGGTGACCACGTGACCCAACACAGCAATGAGTAGTACCCGGAAAGGAAATTCAATTACCATTATAACGTGGCCGCGACTGAGTACCACTTTAGGGTTGCCAGTTCTCTCGTTGTAACTCTAATGGCGGTAATGGCGTTATTATGACGAACATAAAATATATTAACGGGAAAAAATGCTGTTGATTTTGAAATTTATATATTTTGTTATAGTTAATTTGGTGTCAATGTTTTTTTATTAAACTGGTAGATGAATCATCGTTCCGACTGTAGAAAAGTAAAGGTCATGTTTCGTGAATTTCTAGTTAAATGTCATCTTGTAATTACATATTTACTGTTGATAACACATATTTTTTGCTATACACTACTTACATAAAGTTGCTATTTGTTTTGCGCGGTTTATGTAGTTTAATATTCTTTATTTAAATTTCTATGCATTCTATTTCTATACTATTATTATTATTCTATATATCTAATAGCGTATTCTTATGTACCGTTAACAAATTATTTTAATCCACTATAATACTGTAGAATGATGAAAATAGGAAACAGTATATTATTATTATACTTGTATCTTTATTTATTATATACCATACGTGATGTAAGCTTTTTTTAATTTATTACTTTGTTAAGATAATAATTACTTTTTGCTAATAATAGTAACAAAAATGATTGAGGCTATGTCGTTTTTCCATATTTTATTATTCTACATAATAATATTTCTTAAAGACAACAACTTTTTTTTAACATTTTTTTATTAGTTTGATCTGTGAATGTTTGGTTTTAAATAACAAAATCTTAGAACGTCATTTTCAGCGACATCAACATTTTTGAAATTTTTTAAATTTACACCCGCATCAAGGATCGGTGACTATATAATAATTTAATAACTTCACTCGAATAGCCTGACCAGTTTCAACAGAAAGAATGTTATTTAACTAAAGTTAGTTTTTAAACTACATATCGACGCTTGAAAGGCAAACGTGACTAAGCGACAATGCGTGAACTTTACAGTAGACTAATTTAAAGTTGAAATACCTGAAAAAAAAATATTTTAACGAATCTAGCTGTACGATTGAAATGATTTTAATAGACCTAGAAATACATATTTTTTGCGCATCGAATATAGTTATTGCCTATCATTTATGTACAAAGCAGTTATTTTCGCTTAGTCACGTTTGCCTTTCAAGCGTCGGTATGTTTTATTTTTCTAAATAAGAAATTTTAAAAATTAAAGCAATAAATTATGATTATTTTTATTATTATTACTAAATTCAATTACAATACATTTCACTATAGTAACTCGTTCGTTCTATATGAGAATGTAATGCAAGTCACTATAAATATTAAGTATGAAGTATTAAGCGCTCGAACTCTCAGACACAGCCCACTGAGTTTCTCGCCGGATCTTCTCAGTGGGTCGCGTTTCCGATCCGGTGGTAGATTCTGCGAAGCACGGCTCTTGCTAGGGTTCGTGTTAGCAACGTCATCAGGCTTGAGCCCCGTGAGCTCACCTACAAACTTTAGGGTTACGCTGAAATAGCCCCTAAGGCTATCAGCTTAGGTAGGCAAAAAACAAAAAAAAAATAAGCGCTCGAAATGACGCATGCCGTTGTAATAAAACATTCAAACAACACGTTGTTTGTAAACACCTGTGTAAGCCGCAACTTTAATTTATAAGGGTCTCGTGTTATGGAATGAAAATTGCATTACAGATGTTGATAAATACTGTAGTCATCAACAAATTAGAATGTTATTTGTGAACAGTTATTGTTGTAATGAATTTTTTTTTACGTAAACACGTGCACAGCACATTTATGGCTTCCAGTAAGTTCTTATAATAATGAGTGATAACATACAAACAGTCGACAATCACACAGAAACACTAATTAAAATGTCCGGTACAGAAACAAAACAATCTCCACAAACTTTTGAATATTTTAGTCATATGTTTTTAACTCTTTCGTTATGGTGGTATCCGGTAACCACTTAACATCAAGCTGACTGTAAACACGTTCAACACATGAAACGTATTACAGAACTTTGCCAAATCAACAGGATTTAAACATGAGCGACACTTAATAGAAGATTATTTTGTGTAATAGAAAATTTTAACAAAAAAGAAAATTGGCTTCTGCCCTACTCTTCAAACCGAAATGCATTTAAATATGGATAACTCAACAACTACTTATCAGATCTTGATAAAATTTATATACAGTCGAATTGAGAACCTCCTCCTTTTTTGAACTCGGTTAACAAAAAATTTTAAATAGATAAAAAAAAACAAGCCGTAAATCAAATTATTAAACAGGATGAAATCGACATCCCTAATGGTTGAGTAATGAAATTGAGCAACGGATGTACCGAACGTCGCCTCACATTTTTGGCTAAGGGAAATACATCGGTACAGCTACTTTCCTATTTGAATATTCTCAGAAAACCTGATTAGTAACCACTTAGCGTCCGCACAAGACAGTGCAGTTATTCAGATGACCAGTAAACGACAATTTTTATAGCAATCATCATATTTAGTAAGGGTTTACATAGTATTTACGTTGTATATTAGTTTAACGGGTTTTAACTGACAAAAAATGAGAGAGAGAATTGGAAGATATATAAAAGATTTAATAGATTTTAATCTATACTATAATATTATATATTATATTATAATATTATAAAGAGGAAAGATTTGTTTGTTTGTTTGTTTCGAATAGGATCCGAAACTACTGGACCGATTTGAAAAATTCTTTTTCCATTAGAAGCCGACGTTGTCCCTGATGAACATAGGCTACTTTTTTAATTTTTTTTTTATTTTATTTTTTTTATTTCATGTGTGTTTTAATGTTTCCGAAGCGAAGCGAGGGCGGATCGCTAGTAGTTAATAACTCTACACGTGTTCTTGAGAATTTACAACCGTTACTACGGATTCTCGTAACTATAATGTGTTGACATATGAAATACATATAATAGTTAATGCTTAACATAACATTATTTGACAACCCTGGGTGTGTACTATTCTCTGTGCCTATAGTTTAAAAATGTGTAAATTTGCGTTCAAATTATTCCTAAGAATGTTTATAGAACAGATAATGATCAATACTACAGTTATTCCTAATACATTTTTTTTAAATCGTTTATTAATTAAGTATTTAAGTTAATTGAATAAATCACTGACGCTAACATTAATTTAACGGCCCGCTTTGAAGAAAAATGTCAAAGAAATTTAATTATCCCCAAACTCACTTCCGCACAACAAATTTTTCCATATTTATGTTTGTTTCTTCAACTTTGTTTTGAGTGAGTTTTATGTATTATAAATAAAAAATATCAACGCTTTATTTTAATTGATTTTATTCTTAGCATAGATAAGCACATCTGGGGTTTATCGGAAACTAGAGATTCCTCTCTCTTTTTTGGTTTGGTTTGCGACAGAACTAGGTAAGATTTTGGTGTCTATCCGTGGGGCTCACATACGCCCTGACACCGATAAAAACCCGTTTATTTGTACGTATACCGCTGAAGAAGAAAAAAAACGGCGGCAAAAAATATATAATTAATAAATAAATAAAAACGCCGGCACGCCACTTCGTAGTTCAATGCTCCAGGTCGACGATCCACAGTGTACCGTACGCCGCGATCATAAGAAATGTACGCCCAGTCAACCTGGCCGAACGTGGAGGCACGGACGCACATTACGAATCACTTCACGCAAAGCATCTCCACGATTTAGCCGGGTTATCAGCCATTAAGCACCCAAGCGGAAAGCTACAGGTGCCGGAATATTAAGAGGTCCCATTGACCTACCAAAACCGAATGTAATCCGCATTAATACACCATTAAGTTTGCATTAGTATTTCATGATAACAGTAAATATTACGAACGATAGCTCGTTTACATTATAGAATAGGAGAGTTGACTTATTTTATAACTCAACCCAAAATTCAGAATAATTTTGAGCTTCGTATTTATTCTAAGACTTCGCAATGATAAATGACTTCATATATTCATCTAAATTTACAAAATATGCATATAAAACATTTAGAGCGTGTTTTTTGACAATTTCTTTTCAAAACAATCGTGATAACACTTCTATCGAACCAAGGTCCGGTCATTGCTTGACCGACATTAAATAAACGATCATTAAATTGTTTTAACTTTTACCAGGTAATCGATAAGCTGAACCGATTTATAATACTCAGTGACATAATCCGTAAAACGTAAATTAAGTAAATAAGTAATTTGAATTAGAAAGTCCGAATCTCAGAGGCACGTAATTCAATAAAAATCAAACCCGTAAAATGTATTATTTCCCGAATCATCATCGATGGTGAATCATGAGCTCGCACGAGCCAAGAAAGACAAGGTGGGTGACGGAATTCATGTTGGAACTATTGAATTACCACATCATTTTATTGGTCTTTAGATTTCACCATATCGTTTGTACCTTTTAAGTTGTAATATTAGTGAATCCTTTGAAGTTTCACGCTATGACCGTCGCAAAACTATTGAAATTCACCAAGTAATTTTTTTAAAGATTTTTTAAAAAAGTTCAATACTATTTACTCGTAATGAACATTTCAAAAATCTTTCAATTTTTGTTTAGGTATTGACAAATGTGGGTTAGGTTTTATAAAACTAAAAAAGAAATACCTAAATAAATTTTGTCACATTTCCGTATAATTTATACCTACATGAATATTAATACTGAACACGTAATAAATATTTATGAATCCGCAAAAGACAAATGTTAAGATATATAAAACAATGAATGCATGAAAAATCTGCCATATTCCGTAGTTTGAATTTTATTTTGCTAAAATAGACACACACGAAAGGCGGAATTTAAAGTAGGTAGGTACTAACTACTATTAGCGTTATCTCCAATCATGTAGTCTTTCATGTCGAAGATTTTGAAAACAGACCTCCCGAAAAAAATTACTAATGAAATTTTAATGTGAAGCCATTAATTAATTTGTTGATGAATACCTAGAAAGCAACGGAAAGGCGTGGGTGCTTCTATTTGCACCAGGCTTATTTATAACAAGATACACAGCATTCAAGAGATAATAGTACCGTGAAAGTGTTACTCACTAATGGAGTTTCAATTAGTTTCTTGGCGGATAACCGTTTAATCATGTAAGTACAAAAAGTTCAATAATTGCTAGGTAGTTCGTGTAACAAAACTGTTGGGCATATTTTGTTTGGCTCAAAACATACGTTTTTTCCTGAAATAATTTTCCGCTTAAACTTATGTTGTAAACAGCGGTCTGTTTTAATAATAGCGGTCTCACGACCTGTTGCTTTGAAATGCTAAATAATGGAGTTCATTTTGATGTTAGCATACACATTCTTTTTTGCTTTTTATTTATTAAAACAAAATTAATTTTGTTGAAATACGAGTCTAAGTTTGAAATCTGTTGGGTTACAGTTTCGAACTAGTTTACACCAGTTTTACTAGATTACAATTTCCAATTAGAAATCCACATAAAAATCGAAAGATAAAAAAACGATTCGGAAAACCCCGGCGGTTATTAGGTACTTAATAATGAGCGATGGGCATTTTCGTTTTGAACGATTTTACCACACCGTGAAGTCAAAAATTATCCACGGGACATGCTGATTAATTGCATTTAAATACATTAACAAACATGAATATGCCTGTGCAATCACTTCTGGCATGTTATTATTACGAATGCAAAAGCAGGTAGGTTTCAAAACAACGAACACTCGAACACAAACGCATGCGTTATCACGCGTTATCAATACTGAACTTTATCCGTTTACACTTACTTCGCATTAATTGTATCTACTAGAATAATATAACGCGATAAGATTTATCAATTAAACAAGAGATGCAATTAATGAATTAGCTAAAAAAGCGCTTTTATAGATTATGAGCAAGGTCGACTCACCGGGTCGATGTCCGCCTCCCAGACGTCCTTCAGATCATTGGAGATGTCGAAATAAACCTCCATGTCGGGGCCGGTGTAGCACTACGGCCTCCGACGCGAAAGCACAAGAAACTCCCTCGAGAAAAACTCGCACAACACAACTGTCACCGGCTGTCCTTTCGCCGAGCGGAACTGTACNGCTTTTATAGATTATGAGCAAGGTCGACTCACCGGGTCGATGTCCGCCTCCCAGACGTCCTTCAGATCATTGGAGATGTCGAAATAAACCTCCATGTCGGGGCCGGTGTAGCACTACGGCCTCCGACGCGAAAGCACAAGAAACTCCCTCGAGAAAAACTCGCACAACACAACTGTCACCGGCTGTCCTTTCGCCGAGCGGAACTGTACGGTACGTAATGTTCCAAACTATTTAGCAAACAAACTCAAAGAACACTGTGCATTATCACGAGTTTACGTTCAATCGTTTACACTATCGATGCCCATTTGTTGTTGCAATAAAAATGTGTTTTTATGAAGTTTGCCCGAACGCGAGGAATGTTTGGTGCGCCCGTATTCGAGAATTGTACACACTATCGCGGCAGAGGGCGGCCAGCGAATGGTCGCGGACGGCGTTAGCGGCGTGCACGCTCCCCACTTCATGCCGCCCCCTCTTTGATAGCGACACCCAACTTCTCATTCATAACGTGATAGGGGGTAAAAACGACACACGCCAGGGGGTGCCTGCGTCCGGCCCACACAATACTCTACTAATTGTGAACTCTTATATCTCAATGAAGCGCTTCTCGACCGAGATGAAGCCGTGGGAATACACGTTTCCCCTTTGTGTTACTACACACGGTGACACATTTACGTTTATTTAATAAATTCATTGCACTCCACAACGTCGTTCATTATCATAACAAATCCTGCTGACAAATTGTGAAGGCAATAAGATTTTAAGCGAATTTGAAAACATCACAATTAAGTCAGTTCTTCTCTTTTCTTCTTGTTCTTTTCTTTTGTTTTCTTTCTTTCTTTTGTTTTTTCTTTCTTTTTCGTTCTTTCTTTAGTTCCATTCTTTTTGATATGACATGACATTTATTTATTAGACCTCGCAATATTTCAACAATTATTACTATTTTACTTGTTGAATTTTAATTTCAATGTTAAATGTATGTGAAGTGGCAGTACTTTTTTAAATAAATAAAATAAATAAATAAAAGTCATGCATTTTTTTTTTTTTGCAATCCATAAACATCTGAGAAGCGTATTCGTGAAGAACTAAACTTTACCTCAGTTAGCTTGACCACAAATTCGTTTAACGGAATATGCGAATAAGATATGCCTTTCTGAACTTTAAATAACCTACGCTGTAAATTATGACCACTTTACAAGCTTTTATAACATATATTATTTATTATACACAAAAAAAAACACCAACTGGTGGTAGGACATCGTGTGGGTCGGATAGGTACCACCACCCCGGCTATTTCTGCCGTGAAGAAGTAATGCATTTCGGTTGGAAGGATCAGATAGCCAAAGTTCTATAAAAACTGACACCTTAGAACTCATGTCTCAAGGTGGATGGCGTCATTTATATTGTGTATATGGGCTCCTGTATCCATTTAACAACAGCTGGGCCGTCAGCTCGTTGCCCATCTAAGCAATAACAAATAGTATGAAACTCCGTATTGAGGGCCTTTTCCTGCTATTTGATGAGAGAGAAACCCACTTTCCTGAGAAGGCAAAAAGCATCAATGTACATTGATATAAAATACCCTCTTATATATGGTATGGGCCAGTGGGAACGCAAAGGACCATGTTTTTTTTTAATGCTTAGAAGGATGGACGAGTTCACAGCCCACCTGGTGTTAAGTGGTTACTAGAGCCCATAGACATCCACAACGTAAATGCGCCACCCATCTTGAGATGTAAAGTCAATAATTTAATTTTCTCAACCTAATGCTTATTCCAGGGCAAACATTTAATAATGATGACTTATAAACAGCTTAGTGTGTGCATAGAGGACGGGGTGGAGGATATGTTGGTAATTTTAAAGAAACAAAAGCGCTGAACATTTCTTTCAGAACCTCCCAGCGCTAATTGAAGTAAATTTCCACCTTTGGCCAATATCGGTCATATTTATTTGGTTTAAAACCGTAATTAATGATATGAGCTATTAATCTATGTCAAAAACTCTATACAGCGACGATAGCTTTTTAATTTAAGTTCCATTTCTGTTCATTAAAAAGGTCTGTAAATAAATTTTACTACACATTAGCACAGATAACCTTTATTTATATTAAATTACAGACAGTAAAACATTTGAATATCAATTTGTATTATAAAAGATCTTTGAATACTTAATGATATATAGTAAAATTATTTGCAAAAATTAAACTAATTCAAATTAATAAGATTAATATCACATTATAAGCATGCAGGTGTAAAAAACACCTCGTTGTTATTAATATACAATTTACCTATAACCGATAATGAAGATAACAAAAAATCGTTTTCTTTGATTTATAATATTGCTTACACTATTCCGAATTAAAAACATACGATAAACATCCAGATAAAATACATCCTGTATATAATGATTTTGCGAAAAGGATACTTTTTTCATACAAAAAAAAACACTACATATTTAATGTTTAGTAGGTTCATGTCTAGTGGTCAATTTTAATTGTATTACATTGCGTGTTATGCCAAAAATAACTTTTATTGTTTATTGTAACAAAGAGGAATGCATCATATATGTACATACATACTATGTACGTAATAAAACAATATTATTCGAATCAAACCTTGTAAGTTTTGCTTAGATCGGTGGACGAGCTCACAACCCACTTGTGTTAAGTGGTTACTGGAGCCCATAGACATCTACGACGTAAATGCGCCACCCACCTTGAGATATAAGTTCTAAGGTCTCAGTATAGTTACAACGGCTGCCCCACCCTGCAAGCCGAAACGAATTACTGCTTCACGGCAGATATAGGCAGGGCGGTGGTACCTACCCGTGTCTTGCCTTGTTTATTTTCAGGAGAGCTGGCTGTTTGAATTTCGTGTTGATTAAATTCATTTTCCTGTATTCCCGGTGGGTGGTGTTATGAAGAGCGAAGGTATATGAGTTTGCAGAGCGGCGATGCCTCCGTGCAGAATGCAGACCCTAGGAACGCCGCATTTCACTAAATAATCACTGAACTGAAACAAACGTTAAACACTTTGTAATTTACCTCTCACTTTACCTCACTTTATATTAATAAAAGTCTCTTCGACATTGCTAACGTCAGGGACACAGTCGCCTATCCCTAAGCGCTTTTTAATACGCTTTTATTAGCTTCAGACGTATGTATGTTTGTAACGGAATCTTTGAACATGATTTTGACCCCCTTCAAAATGTCGGATTAACTCGAAATTTGGTATACTTATTAAGGACCGAAGACGATTCGCTTTTTTTTACATTTTTTCTTACACTATTTTTAATTCAAATTTATTAAAATTTGTTTTCTATTTTTTACTTGGATTTTCTATAAAAGCGTATTTTGTTAGTTTTTTTAAACTATTTTTTATTTTTTCCTTACCTAATCACTGGTAGCTTCGAACTACGCGCGGAACTACCTAGCCCACTAAGTTTCTCGCAGAATCTTCTCAGTGGGTCGCGATTCCGATCCGGTGGTAGATTCTGCGAAGCACCGCTTTGGCTAGGGCTAATGCTAGCAAATTCGCTCAAGTTGAGCCCGCGAGCTCACCTAACCGTCCGTGCGTAGCTGCAATAGCTGGCTATCGGCGAACAGGTAGGGGGAAAAAACAGCCAACATCTGCATTAGATCGAAGCGTTGCCTCTTTTTTTTTTTAAGGGATTTTATGTGACCTGGTAACTAAGACCTTTAGGTCATGTCTTATTTTAGTTTATATTCTTATTTTTATGAAAAATGATAATATGGAGTGAAATGAAATGAAGACGATTAATTTGAGACATTAATCAACTGGGATGAATTACTGACATTTACTGAGATTTTTTCAGTGGACTTTTTGGGAGGATCCCGAGAAGTTACGTCCAGCGGCTTTGTTTCATTTTCCCACATTTGTGCACTTTCACAGATATTAAACAGTTAATAAACCTGAAGAAACACTAAATAGACAAAATAAAACAAATCACACAACTTCACTCCTCGCGTTCCCGGCAAAAAGTCGAGCGTTTTCTCCCTAACTTTATAACACATTACCCTCTTCAATTTCTTTAGTCAGTAGTAAAGTAGGAAGGTCAGTCTACGTCAAAAAGTGTGACCAGCAATTTATATTATTTTCTTTTTCATTCCGCGCGTATTTTTATTTAAAGTTATACATTGTTACAATAAAAAATTACAATGTAGTAATAATCTATATAATTATGACATTCAGTAAGCGAGTTGCTATACGATTCCAAACTGGCTATTTATCATTTACTTTCGTCACTCATTACCTACAATCCAATTGTAATGTACATAATTAAGCAACTTTGATAATAATTGAGGAATTCTATACGAATTTATTGTTTTATATTATTGAATTATGTAATTTCGTTTTATCGGTGTACGTGTAGTGGTGACGAATCGTTTAACAGAGTTTTGTTATGTTCGGCTAAATTAATATTAATTGGACATAATAATAATAACTGAAAATCACGCATATTCATTGGACTCCCACTTTACTGGTGGTAGGACCTCTTGTGGATTCGCGCGGGTGGGTAACACCGCCCTGCCTATTTCTGCCGTGAAGCAGTAATGCGTTTCGGTTTGAAGGGTGGGGCAGCCCTTGTAACTATACTGAGACCTTAGAACTTATATCTCAAGGTGGGTGGCGCATTTACGTTGTGGATGTCTATGGGCTCCAGTAACCACTTAACACCAAGTGGGCTGTGAGCTCGTCCACCCATCTAAGCAATAAAAAAAACAAAAATCTCCAATTTAAGATTCTTTGAGCTATGGGAAACAGAGACTGATAAACATACTTGTATATGTTTAAATATATATAAAAACACCCAGCCAAAGAGCAAACAAACCTGTTCATCACAAGAATGTTTGGCCGATGTGGGAATCGAACTTACGACCCTTGGCGCAACAAAGGCGCTAACTTCTACACCACTGAGTCAGGACATACCGTGGTCTACATCGTACCAACTTACTGTAACATCGTATACAGGTCTTTAGAACGGAAACGTGTGGGTTTGCTAGAGAATTAGGCGAATGCTAAGGGCTTACAATACGACGTACCGCCAATTATAACAGTGATTTACTGAGACTTTTTCAATGGACTTTTTAGAGGATCCCGAGAAGTTACGTTCAGCGGCTGTTTCAATTTCCCACATCGGTGCACTTTCACAGATACTAAACAGTTAATAAACCACTGTTATTACACATTTAAACCTGAAGAAACACTAAATAGACAAAATAAAACAAATCACACAACTTCATTCCTCGCGTTCCCGCCAAAAAGTCACTCGTTAGCTTGGCGATGGCAAAGGGTTTCGGTCTTGGGAACGATACTTTAATAGACATTAGGCACGGGATTCCCGGACTGAATTTAATACAGTTTTCAACTTAGATATGTAGACTCTTAGTGGGAGTCTTAATTTTTGCTTACAAAGGGCTCAGAGTACTTTTTTTTATTTCTTACAAGTGGTGAACGAACCCACGACCAACTTGATGTTAAGTAGTTACCGGGGCCTATAGACATCAAGAATGTAAATTCCAACATCCACTTTAAGACATTAATTTCATGTCTCAGTTCTATTAGTACAATAGTATTTTGATAATGACAATTTGTATAAAATACATTAACTAAATTTATGAAATATGATTTTTTAAATTTATTCAATATTCTGGTACAACGAAATTGTTTTTATAGATTTTTACTCCAAAAAAAAAAACGTTTCCGAGAATTTACAAACTAAATTAGATACTTACAGGGGGAATTCCCTACACATTACGATTATTTCAAACAAATAAATGTATGTAGTGCACGTTGCATTTTTTTTATACCGCCATTTCGGAAAGGTAGGAGTCCAGACTTTACTGTCACACATGTCAACAGATTATCCAAAATAGTTCTGAAAAGTTTTCTTTCGTAATAATAGAACGTTTCAAAAAAAAAAAACTCAAATTTCAAATTACCAATTGCGCGGTCTCGTCTTCGGCCGAGGCAATAACGACGTTCCTCTTCATCTTGATGGCTTGCTGCAAGGCGCGCTCGGGCTGAGGACCGAGAGCGCGGAGCTCGTGCCGACCGAGATGGACGCCACTGTACGGCACGTTTACACTGCCGTCTATGCAGCTCTTCTCGTAACTACAATAGTGTTCATCTATTATTTTACGTTTGTTAAAACTATACTCTGTTACCTTGAGTCATGATTTGTTAATCGTTTGTTTAATTATTATTTTTTCCAATGAAATTGTCGATTTTACTGTCACCCTTGAGCTAATAAAGCGTCAAATATCCTAAACCGGTTGTTTCCTTTGCAACTCATTTGTACGCCCGCTGATTTGATTTCTCCCATTCCCGAATGAAAAATCGTCGTGGCCTAAAGGATAAGACGTCCGCTGCATTCGTATGTAGCGTTGCAGCGGTTTTCGAATCTCGAACACGGGTACATTTTTTTCTAATGAAATACGTAAATAACAAATCTTCACGATTTACTTCCACGGTGAAGGAATAATATCGTGTAATAAAAATCAAACCGGCAAGATTATAATTTGCGTAAATACTGGTGGTAGGACGTCTTGTGAGTCCGCACGGGTAGGTACCATCACCCTGTCTAATTTTGCCATGAAGCAGTAATGCGTTTCGGTTTGAAGCGTAGGGCAGCCATTGTAACTATACGGAGACCTTAGAACTCATATCTCAAGGTGGGTGGCGGCATTTACGTTGTAGATGTTTTTTTTTCTTTTTTTATTGCCTTTGTAGGCAGACGAGTATACGGCCCACCTGATGGTAAGTGGTCACCGTCGCTCATGGACGTCAGCAATCAAACCAGGGGCAGAGCCAAGCCGCTGCCTACTATAAAGTACTCTCCGCAAGCCTCGTTTGAAGAAGGACATGTCATAGCGCTCGGAAAACACCGTGGAGGGGAGTTCATTCCAAAGCCGGATGGTACGTGGCAAAAAAGATCTTTGGAAACGCACTGTCGATGAACGCAGCGGTTCCAGATAATATGGATGAACTCTGCTCCGATGGCGGNGCCAGGGGCAGAGCCAAGCCGCTGCCTACTATAAAGTACTCTCCGCAAGCCTCGTTTGAAGAAGGACATGTCATAGCGCTCGGAAAACACCGTGGAGGGGAGTTCATTCCAAAGCCGGATGGTACGTGGCAAAAAAGATCTTTGGAAACGCACTGTCGATGAACGCAGCGGTTCCAGATAATATGGATGAACTCTGCTCCGATGGCGGGAAGTGCGATGATAAAAAGGAGATGAGGGAATCATCTCGAATAATTTCTCAGAGCATTCCCCATGGACCATGCGGTATAAAACACAGAGAGAACCGAAGTCCCTCCGTAGACCCAGAGGTTCCAAGCGATCCGCGAGAGCAGGACTATCAACCATCCGAACAGCCCGTTTCTGTATGGAGTCAAATGGAAGTAGCTGGTATTTGGGAGCCCCGGCCCAGAGGTGAGAGCAGTACTATGGGCACACCAGGTAGGCCGTGTGCTGGTCCACTCATCTAAGCAATATAAAAGAAATAAATAAAATCTAGTTAATATTTAAAAATCCCCCAAAATTCCAGTGAAGTTATTTGAACTGTTTCGTTGTATCGATACATGTTGTTATTTTTAATTGTTTCTAATAAAACTATTTCGAAAAGAAATACTCACAGGAGATTGGACCTTATATCGACGACGCAGCATTTGTCTTCGCAGATCAACGAGAAAAAATCTGACAGACTTATCCTGGGACAGATCTCGACGAACAGTACTTCCATTGGAATTTCTACTTGATCCTAAAAAAAAACAATAGAACATTCTGTTTTTAAACATTACTTTCTTCAGTCAGTTGAGACATATGTCTTACAACGCCCCTAGTTTCTTTAGATCAGTAGTTTTAAAGCCCACTGAGTTTCTCGCCTGATCTTCTCAGTGGGTCGCGTTTCCGATCTGGCAGTAGATCCTGTGAAGCACTGCTCTTGCTAGGGTTCGTGTTAGCAACGTCATTAGGTTTGAGCCCCGCGAGCTCACCTACTATCTCGATGAATCTAGAATAACCCCTCGAGGTTACTAGTATAGGCAGGAAAAAAAAAGTTGTTAAAACAAAAATCTTACCATAGCGTCTTTTTTAACAGTGTCATTCGTGAATCTTCTGTAACTGATGCTTCTTGGCGAGCTACGACACATATTTATAGCCTCCTAAAACATTATTTACAGATAAATATTATTATCGATTTTTTGAGCATGAATGACTTCTCCACGCCTTTCGTTAATCTCACCTTGACACATTCTCCTATATCGATTTCGGGTAAATCGGAGAACAACAATATACATTCGTTGAATCCGGATTCTAGTAAAGTGTCACGCAATTGCCTCAATATTCCCACACCCATAAATAAAGGCAACGAGGGACCCTCGACCAGAAAGGCGTCCCATAGATGAACTATTTTGTGTAGCGGAAAAACATCTGAAAGAGATAAAAATTAATTAGGTAATCAAATTAAATTTGAAACGTGTCTTGAATAAATATTTTAAATATATAATGTTCTGAGAATTAACATTCTTCTGAGGATCTGAAAGGTGTATATAGTCTGCCGCTTTCTCACAAAACGAGTGGTAACCTATCTCTATATATAAAAATGAATTGCTGTTCGTTAGTCTCGCTAAAACTCGAGAACCGCTGGACCGATTTGGCTAATTTTTGGTCTTGAATTATTGGTGGAAGTCCAGAGAAGGTTTAAAAGATAAATAAATATAAAAATGCTCGGAATTAAAAATAACAATTTTGTTTTTCCTTTGATGTGTCCCCGTCGGACGGATTCCTTTTGTTTGTTTTAAGTTTATTTTATACAAAAGTTTAGGTCTTTTATTTATCGATTGAGGCACTACGAAGTTTGCCGGGTCAGTTAGTATTGTATGTCATTTATGAATAATGACGTCATTGTTAAAAATAGCGCGTCCCTATATTATAAGATAATTAATTAATTTTAAATTAATAACCAATACGCAGCCTGTATAACAATTGAATAGCTATGATGTTCACGGGGCGCGGAGAGGCACGTGTGTAAAAATAAACGTAACAGACGTAATATAAAAAACGAGCTAATTATTATTACTAAAGTGGAAGGAAAGAGAAGTCGAGGAAGATTGCCAACCCGGTGGACGGACATTATCAAGGAGGCCACAAACACCAGCGTCCCGGGCGCCGTTAAGCAGGCCGAATGCAGGCAACATTGGAGGAAGCTGGTGCAAAAACTGGACCATGGTGGTCACGACCCTCAGTAATGAGGAAACGACAAAGAAGAAGAAGAATTATTATTACTATTCTCTAGTATATCGGTTACAGAACTTATAGATTGACAAAATGAATTCATGACGTACTATTAATTGTACTTGTCACACATGTTATATAATAAGTATTACACCGTCTTGGTGGCGGTAGGATTTAATTGAGATTTTTCAATTCAATAAGTCATCATACAAATTGGAACTGTGTGTCGGTTACTATCTAACTGAAAGATTCTGAGAACGTTTAAACCACTATGGTTGGTAAAAAAATCCTACACCAAATAAAAAGCGTGGTATATCCACGGAATAGATAATTAAGCTTATTTATCTATTTCGTGGGTATATCTATACTAATATATAAATCTACAGTGGTTTTTACGGATGTTCATTTATAACTACTGAACCATGCATCCGATTGACTTGAAACTTGGTATTTATGTAGAAAATAAATGTACTTAATGGATAGGCTAATATTTATATGAGTGTTGGTCTCCCTAATAATAATGACAATAAATAATAATGTTAATTTTAAATGTCCAGGGAAGCGGGCGAATACGGATAGTATATTTGTATAACTAGCGACCCGCCCTCGCTTCGTTTCGGGAACTGTAACTGTACTTATTAGATATTTTTCCTACTTCCTTTCCTACCCTTTTAGCAGTAGGCAGCGGCTTGGCTCTGCCCCTGGCATTGCTGAAGTCCATGGGCGACGGTAACCACTCACCATCAGGTGGGCCGTATGCTCGACTGCCTACAAGGGCAATAAAAAATAAATAAAAAAAACTTCCTTGACACTTATCGTTACATTTTGGGTAATTCATGCTATATCTTTATAAATTATAGTCTATATGTTATTGTGATGTGTCAGCTATATTATTGTAAAGTTTCATCAAAATCAAATAAGTAGTTTTGTGTGAAAAAGTAACAAACATACATCCATAGATTCTTACAAACTTTCGCGATTATAATATTAGTAGGATATAGGAAATAGGAGCGTCCAGGAACTCCATGTAACTCTCCCCGGTGCGTATCTGCATTTACATCGGGGACCTAGGATACCCTCCGGGGCGAATTCTTCATCCTTCCCCCGATTGGATATATATAGGTTTGCCCAGGTTTGCCCAACGTGTGCACCAACAATCAGACCGTAAGTACCCGGTTAAGAACGGTGCTTTTAGGTACCTCAAGCACCGGTGCCCATCCTCGTCGAACCCGTCGCTTGCGACGAAGGGCTCGGCGAGTATATTAACCCACAGACACAGCCCACCTATTTTCTCAGTGGGTCGCGTTTCCGATCCGGTGGTAGATTCTGCAAAGCACTGCTCTTGCTAGGGTTATTGTTAGCAACGTCGTCAGGTTTGAGCCTCGTGAGCTCAACTTCTTGTTAGGGTTACGCTGAAATGGTCTCTCAAGACCATCGGCTTAAGTAGGAAAAAAAAGGTACCCGGTTTAATCTGAAGATAATGTGATAGGCATCTATTGCGCTGTTTAAAGACCTTCGATGAATGAACCTGAGTGACTCACGCGAGAACATAGTGAGGAACCAAGGTATGGCGAAGAGTTCCGGCACGAAGTTGATGTCGTGGAGGTGGGTCGCGAGTCGGGGCTCGTGGAAGGCCGCCATCTGCCAGAACTTCGCAAGGTACTCCTTTATGACGGCGCTGTTGTCCTTCAAAAAGAACTTGTGCAAGAACTTCGGCACGAACGCACTGAGGCACGCAAATGCTCGAGCTGTGGATAAATCACGTGTTTTTATATTTACTTTTTAATGCTTAGATGGATGGACGAGCTCAACATCGACCTGATGTTATATGGTTAACGGAGCCCATATACATCTACAACGTAAATGCTGTCGCCCACCTTGAGATATGTGTTCTAAGATCTCATTATTTTTTTTCTTTTTTCCTACCTATGCTGATAGCCTTGAGAGGCTATATCAGCGTCGCCTTAACTAGTAGGTGAGCTCACGGGGCTCAAACCTGATGACGTTGCTAACACGAACCCTAACAAGAGCCGTGCTTCGCAGAATCTACCACCGGATCGGAACCGCGACCCACTGAGAAGATCCGGCGAAACTCAGTGGGCTGTGTCTGTGGGTTAATTTACTCGTCGAGCCCTTCGTCGTAAGCGACGGATTCGACGAGAACGATGACCGGTGCTTGTGGTACCTAAAAGCACCGTTAGTGGATCGGGAGGATCCGAAAAGACGTGTTTGGGGCGACGTCGACTGCTTTCCATTCTGTCCGCAGGATCGGGAATGTAGTTACCGGCAGCCACGATGAGAGGGTTCTCGTGTCGTGCCGCTTTACCGAAGTGGCGCATCGACGCCGACTGAAGATACTTACTGATGGACTCTAAGTCCAGGTCGTCATGGAGGTCGACGTTCCTGACGAACCACGGAACTCCGACGGCTATCCTGCAAAAACGGGATTGAATGATTTGGAATGATTTTAAGGTAGTGCGGGCCGCATGAGCGAACACTACACTTGCATAGGTCATGACGGGGCGTATGCAAGTTTTGTAGAGTGTCACCTATTTCTAAGGGACATTTTACTTCGCCTGCATATCATCGGGTAGATAAGGTCTCAAACGGCTGCTCCACCCTTCAAACTGAAACGCATTACTGTAGACCGTGTGGACTCACAAGACGTCCTACCACCAGTATTAACGCAAATTATAATTTTGCGGGTTTGATTTTTATTGCAGGATGTTATTCCTTCACCGTGGAAGTCAATCGTGAATATTGGTTAGGAACGCATTTCATTAGAAAAATTGGTAGTGAGATCGTCCAGCAACCTACGCAATACAAAAAAAAAAGAAATTTTAAGGCACATTACCTTCATTACAGAAGTTAAGGTACATGAATGGTGCCGTCAGAGAATCGAGTCCTTGCCAATACACGTATTGAGGGTTGGTCAGTAGCCACGCCTTGAGGAGCCTCTTGAGCGTTCTGTGGCCAGCCGAGCCGCATAGCAACCAACAGTACTGATGACAACGCGGTATGTCCACATCTATCTGTCGTGAATGTTCTAATTAAAAATGCGGGTGACACATTGAAAATGAGTTTTGATATTTTTAAACCGACTCCAAAAAAGAAGGAGGTTCTATTGAGAACCTCATCCTTTGAATTGTCAAATAGGTGAGGTAAAACGCAAAACAAAAACCGTTGTGTAACAAACAAGAAAAAAACATGCAAAAATAATGAATGAAAATAATTGAATTTGAATTTGAATTTACGTGAACATATACAAAAAAAAAAATTTTTGAATTTTTTTTATTCTACATTTATAGGTCCCATGAGCTTAAGATATTTTCAACGGACACGATGAGAACGTACAAATGACAAGATCCTGAAGAATTGGTAAGCCGGAAGTGCATTTTGCTTTTGAGTTTGCAGTATAAAAAATAAGTACAATTTCTTTTTTAATTTCTCAAAAGATGACTGCTTCACGCCCGAAATAAGCAAAACGTACAAGCCTATAGCGAGTAGTTATACAAATTTAAATGTTGCCTTAAAAAAAAATGACAATTCGTACAATTAATTTCTGATAATATGCCTTAAGTGTGCTCTCGCAGTGTTCCTCACTTTTGAAAGCCGTAATTTTTCCCTGATGATGCTCCTCAATCTATGTCTGTCCTTAGTATCATAGTGAGCATCACGCAGCTTGGTGTTGAGGTGATTTGGTCGGTCCATCTTATTGGACTGCGCCCTCTTCGTTTTCGTTCGTTGATTTTCCCAGCAACCATCACCTATTAAGTGTATTAAGCCACAAATTGGAAACTCACCTGTCTGTCAGTAGGCGTGGGTGTCTCTTTATCAATCCTCTCGTACTGTTCTTCTATATCTCCGACAACGCCGAGTAGGGCTGCCCACACATCGCCGCGCACTAACGGTGGGATATCGATTTCTGCTTCTGCTCGTATATATGGAGCTGTATATGGATAGCCCTAGAATTATGTTTTTGTTATAATAAATCGTCTAAATAGATATTGCGTCTAAAATGAATATATATTGATGATTTCAAAGGTGCTTTCACTCACGAATTAATGTGGCTATTAATTTAAAAAAAAAAAAAAAATGATTAAGAGAACACCCTTTACCACAGATTACCTTGTTTTTTTAAAGAAAATAGAACATGACATCTAACTATGAAGAGTAGAGGGAAGGAGAACTGTCATATTATGAGGTGTACAAGTTGAAAGTATACAGCTGTGACCAGCAAATTACAACTCAAAATCCCACCAAAATACCACAAGCGTATCAATTAGTATGATATGTATGTATGTAAACAAAGTGAAGTAAGTGTGCAGAATTTAAAAAAAATCTAACAATTTTCGTTCTATTTTTAAAATTACACCATTTGCAAATCTGCGTCACGCTTTTCGACGGACACTTTTCCATAGACCAATTTACCTTTTTTTATATTGTTTTTAGTGAAATAGATTAGGTACATAAGCTACGCTTTTTATTTTTATTGCTTAGATGGGTGGACGAGCTCACAGCGCACCTGGTGTTAAGTGGTTACTGGAGCCCATAGACATCTACAAAGTAAATGCCGCCACTCACCTTGAGACATGAGTTCTAAGGTCTCAGTATAGTTACAACAGCTGCCCCACCCTTCAAACCGAAGCGCATTACTGCTTCACGGTAGAATTAGTTGGTGGTACCTACCCGTGTGGACTCACATGAGGTCCTACCTCCAGTAAAACTGCTCATTACATACAACTTACATGCAACAGTCTCTGGAACCAGAGCAATCTATAGAATTGGTATTCCGTATCCCTCTCTCGGATCGTTTTCGGCAACGTGACGGCGTCGTTTTGTTTCTTCCGTTCGTGCATGAGCGGATAGTAGTCGTGGGCTGATACATGACTGAGTCTGGACTGCAGCAGCTCGATGCTGTATTTCGCGATGCGGCGATCGTATAGGACTCCGGTTTTGCCGCCTATAGTACAACCGTCGAGGAGGATAGCGCTAAAATCAATATCATGTACATTCATTTTTAACTGATGCGTAATTGCCGCTAATGCCGCAGCCCTATGACCAGTTCTTCAATTAAATTTTTTATTCAAATATGATATTCGGTTTTTGTGATTAGTAACTATGAATTTGGACACACTTTAGAGACGTGCAATATCTTATAGATAGTATGTTAAATAGTAGTAATGTGTATTGACTCTGATATTTGTGATAAGTATCTTTGCATCTTCTCAAATTTCTATCTTGAATGCTGATTGTAGGGCATCATAACAACCTGACAGGGACTGTTTTCACCATTCTATCCGTTTATGCTATCAAGCAAAAATATTTAAATAAAACATTAAATTCTTACACAGGTATAGACAGTATGGGTGGACTGTTTTTGATCAAACCATTTCTCTTCAATTCAACTTGTATATCACCACCAGCCAGTTGCCACCAATGATAGAGATACTGTAGTTTACAGCCCATCAATCCTCGCGGCGGTTTCACAGCACACATTTCCTTGGTATCAACATTAGACAAGTCCTGGAGTATTTCGGTGATTGTCGCTCTTTTACTAGGGCAAATTTGGAGGCATTTTTCTATTAAGGTTTGCAGGTATTTAGGTAATTGCTGAAATTAAATTTTATGATAGATCATAATCACTTTCCACCAGGCAAATCTTTTTCTTGTCTTTTGTTGCTTATGAAGACATTAAAATACCTGTCCTACTTACCTCCCATTAACCTGTTGTATTACTGTTAATGTTATTTTGTTTGTCTCATGTTTGGTAGCAACACTATAATGATTATACCATGGAGTCTATTTTTTGTTATTGTTTCATATATATTTATTTCTCATAATACCTTTGTATGAGGTATATAGTGAATTTATGAAATGCGAACAACATTACAAGAATTTATATATGTTTATGTAAGTAAAATTTATTTTTGGTATAATTTAGGTTTGCAGTTTGTTTGTGTATCAATTTTTGCTGGTTTTATTACACCTTGTTTGCGTAAAGGAAATAATTACTACATTAGATGACACACCAAATTATCTACCCATGATATACTTACTTCATATTCCTCAATGCTGTTATGCTCTCTTGCAATTCTTTTAGCAGGGTCATTAACATGCACCAAGCCAAGTATTCTTCTCAATATTGGACCTGGTTTTAATTTAGCCCAAAGCTTTCCGATACACAACTCTAACAGAATGACACCAAATGTCCAAATGTCTGCTGTAGGACCACCACTGTTCAATATTGTTTCTGGACTTAGGTATCTTGGTTGACTAGAAAAGAAAAAAATCAAACCTTTATGAAGTTTAATTCATGTCATTAAACTTAATAAAATTATTGTATTTATTAACAAGGTCTTCAAGTACTATTAGTACTAACTATTTCTGTTCTGAACCAGTTGTAAGCTTTTGTTTTATATAAATGGTAGCATTCAGTGTCTATGGAATTTGAATGCCTATAGATTCCAATAACCACATAATACAGATGTGATGTTTGCCATCTACAGAAGTAGATTGCCAGCTATGTACCCTAGATAGGATAAAACTCAACAACTATATCTTAACATTAATCAAATTAAGATAATTATGGAAATGACCAACAAGTGCTGAATTTAATGTTAATAAACCATATTTTACGCTAATTAGCATTCAAGATAATTCCAATTTGATTTTGGATATTATTTACAGGGTTGCCTTCAAATTTTTACTTACCCAAGTGGAAATGCAACTTCACTACCTCCATATGTCATGTAAAATATACCATAATTGAATAGTTTTACTTTTCCATTCAAATCTATCAAAATATTGTCATCGGAGAGTGTTCTGTGGGTAATATTATTTGCATGCAAATATTGCAGTCCATTGGCAACTTGTCTGGCTATATTTATTATTTCCTCTGTGGATAACTTTTTTTTGAGATCAGCTAATGACTTTCCTATAACTTCAGCCACAACTATTATTCTCTCTGTAAGAAGTAATTGGTTTCATATTTTGAAAAACAGTTTCTCTTAGTCTTTTATTTAATTACTTATAATTCCTCACAATCGGTACAGAAAATTGCTCTCAGAACAACAAACAAACCTATTTGACATATTGGTAGAAGAACCTAAAAAGTGCTGCGATAAGCACTAATACTCTTAACTAGGAAAAGTTATTGCTTTTGTTATTGTTATGCCTTTATTTTCACTCATTATTTTTCTTTTTTGTAGATGGGTTAAGGAGATCACCTCTCATCTGGTGTTAAGTAGTTTCCACAGCAGTCATCACAATTTTAAGGCTGTTCCAGCCTTCAAACTACAAGGCAGGTTTGATTCAAAACAGACATAGATATGGTACGTATCCATGAGGATTTACAATATACTTTATCAATATTTTTTTTATTGCATATGAGTTGACTATTATCAAAGCCGGCAATGTGACTTTTGGACAATTATTGGTAAATCAGAAAAACGAATTATTGACTTTGTATTCCATTGGCAGTCACAAAACTCTTCTGAACGACATCTTAGATAAATAACAGGTTAAGTATTAACCTTTATTTAATGCAGGTTTTGAACCATATTCTTTGGAGGAGACGATTATATTCAAATCAATCTGTATTGACATATCAATAACCTTTTTTTGTCCAAATGCACAGATTGCCACCTTTGATAATAGACAACTCATATATGGGTGGACGAGCTCACAGCCCGCGCGGGGTCTCTCATTATAGTTACAACGGCAGCCCCACCCTTCAAAACGAAACACATTACTACTTCACGGCAGAAATAGGTAGGGTGGTGGTGGTATCTACCCGTGCGGACTCACATGAGGTTCTACCTCCAGTAAAAAATATATGCTAATGTGTGCAACAGTAGTAATTTAATTATTTTTATTCTACAAAGGCCAGTAAGTAAACCACACTAAAAGTAGTAAGTGTGAGTTCTTCATGAAATTCTTATTTTAGTCTTCAAAATCTGGCACAAACATATGAAAAAAAAATGCAATCTGGAGCAGTTCTGTTAATATTATTCCTCAAAATGTGTTTAGGTAATTTTTCTATTTCTTGTAGTTTAAGATTTAAGTTAGATTTTATTTTGACTGACTACAATTTTACCATGTTTTCCACGTATTATGTCCAAGTAAGTGCACAAATTTGGGTGTTCTATGGACAGCAGTCTTTGTGCACGTCCTAAGATTGATATAGAACTGGGAGTAAGGGGCAGTCCATTACTTCCACAAGTTTCACCAGGGTGACTCTTAGCGAAAAACGTGCATGCAGCAAATTTGTAATTTTCTTCATGGTCACTGTGCATTTTATAAATATCTTTTTATATTGTTACATAAAACTGTAATAAAATTAACTGTTAATTTTTTTCTTGATGTTTATTTTTTATCGTTTGTGAGTTTATGTCAGTTTTTAACTTTTTTATTTTGGCATCGCGCGGTTTGCGCATATGCCACTGACAAAAGTAGGGAAACGCTTATCACGATTTAAAAGGACATTGCTCATGGAATTGGAAAAGGATCAGATTGGATTACTATGATAGTACAGATATAAGGATTTATAATTTCAAATTATTATTTAACAGGAAAAACATGAAAGAAGAGCTTTGATAATAATAATAATAATATTTATTCAAGCCTCTTAAAATACAAACATAATATACAAGAATTCTTAACACTAGTATAATAATATACATGGCTTTTTTATGAGGTATACAATAACAGTATTCCGTGACTTATAAGCTAGGAAAACCTGTGTTACAAAAGTCAGTGGTAAAGTGCTAGGTCACCAGGTAAAGAAAGTTAACCAGGAAGAGCGATCTGTAAGAATATAGTACGTACGTGTGTGTGTGTGTGTGTGTGTGTGTGAGAGTGTGTGTTAGTGTGTTTATGTGTGTATATGTGTGTCATACAATAAAGTTTAATAAAATATTAACTTAAAATTAGCTACAATAAATGAACAGTATATCATACTATATATACATATATCATTATACATTTTTACAACACGACTTGTTCTGTTTCAAAATAGTCTAAGCTTAAGAGCCAAGACTTCAGATTATTTTTAACGTCATACCTATTTAAGATAGAAGTAGGAAAAGGAACACAAAGGAGACGAGATTATTTTAAAAGGCAAAAACGTCATTCAAAGGGCAGGCAAAGAAAATATGATTAAGATCACCAACATCCCCACAAGCACACAAATCTGAATCAATTATATTAAATCTGGCCAAATGTACAGGTGGGTACACATGACCCAATCTCATTCGAATAATTGATGAAGTAACTTGTTTACCAAACCTCAGAGATGAAAATAAGTTAAGTTTATTCTAAGTTTATTCCTAAGTTTATTCTTCCATATTAAATTAATTTCTACTAAATATCCCTGCAATATATTTCTCAAACTTATAAATAATTATCATTTCAACAAAAACAGACTTTGTGTGCATTACATTTACATTTTTTGAACTACGTAATGTATTTAGGAATTATTAATTTTATTATAAAATTCAAGTATCATTTAATTTTATATCTCCTATTGAATGTATGAGTAATGAATAGCAACTAATAATTGGGAATTTAATTGTTTTTGTGATCGAACAATCACCAATAGTGGTCGAACAAACAAGTAAGAGGGGCCAACTTAAGGGTGATCATTTATTTAATTAATTATAAATACATAAAAAACAGACAAACAATTTTTACATTCGAACATTAACGAACAAATGACGAACAAATAATTAAAAATTAAAAAATCCGATGATCAAAAAAAGGGGGGCCAAATTCAGTAAGCCCATCACAGAGTAGGTATGTACCATACCTAAGTAAGGGTTACATTAAATGGAATTTAAGGATCATAGATTATACACTTAATATATTTGAGATTAAGGATACTCTTTTACGTTCTTACTTAGTACCTACAATTTTTTAAATAAATAAGTTTTATTTAGACAGGATCTCATAATTTATCATTAATTTCATAGTATTATTGACTGAGTTTCACTGTGTAAGTTGAACATTCATCATCATTGTATATTATTCGTACATTTTTTTATCTATCTTGTAACATATTGTACTCAATTTCGATCGTAGGTCGAACGTTTTTACATTTTTCACTTATGCATATACAGTTCATAATGGCCAATGCGAGAAGTCATAATGCACTGCAAGAAACAGAAAGGGAAGAAGGTGAAATAGTCGAAAGTTTGGATTATCTCTCGGATATATCGTCCGAGGAAGAATTCTTATTACGTCAAAGACTTCAAGTACTTGAGAATTACAACAATGTTCTTGAGAGAAAAAAAGCCAAGCGGTCTTCTATTGGGTCAGGTAAGGAGGAGGTTTAAATATAGATGATGATAATGGATAATTAGATGTATTAATTGCAAAATTAAGTATCAGATAACAATGCAATTATATGATTATACGTATTTCAGAACACAGGTTTGATTACAATCATTAGCTAAGCGTAATCAATTTAGTTAATGCTCGACAAGCTTTGCTGCCTATCAATTTATAGAAAAGAAAGATCTGCTTAAAGTACTTATGTGCCACCTACTGTAATTTGATGATACTATGTGCTGATGATCGTCCATAAGGTTCCAATAACAATGCTAATAAGCTTTAACTCTATTGGATATATAAGAAACATTTGTTACACCTCCTAATAAAGCATTTCTTCAGGTTCGATTGTGTTATCCAACATTGAATGTTGATACATTATAATACAAAAAGACCCATGATCCAAAAATACTATTGTATTTTCCATTCTAACGAAACAAATGAGATAAGCTGTACAGTTGTAACTGTTTATAGGACAAATGCAGTGTGTGTGTTTTTTCCTACTATTTGCTGGTAGTTATTTAAACTATGCTGTGATTGGTAGGCTCAATCTGACAGAATTTTCTAACATTGGTGTTAGCAAGAGCAGTGCTTCGCAGAATCTACCGCTGTATTGCTATTGTGACCTATTGAGAAGATTCGGTGAGAAATTGGTTTGTGTCTATGGGTTAGGTTGCTCTTTGTACTGTTTCTTACCATCAACAAGTTTGATGAGGATGGTAACTGGTACTCGAGGAGCCTAAAGGCACTGAGAGTGGACCTGAAGGATCCAACAACACATCGCGCAATGGTGGCTTTACATTGCCCCATTGCCTGGGTAACATATTTAATTAGTAATGGTCACGATAAGAGTATTATGTTGTCATGCTGCTTTTTCAAACTAATATTCTGAAGTTTCCTTTATATACGGTTATAAATTTAAGTTGTTGTACAGATCGAGACTCCTCACATAACAGTGTGTGTGTGTGTGTGTATGTTTAAATCTCGCAGAAAGATAACAATAGTGAAATATGTGAGTCATAATCCTGAGTTAATGTTGCCAAATTGTTTAAATCTACCTACCTGCCACTAAGCTTTTACCAGCTATGCATTCACCTGAATGCATGCTATGTTGTGTTCATTTCTTTTTGCAATTTATGTTAACTGTCTGTCTCTTAATTAAGCAAATTAGTGGGTCAAGCCCATTGATATATAAAAACCCAAGATGCACAGTCTCATACAAAAGTAGCACTCGAAACAGTCCCGAAACACCAATTATATCTATGTACTTATAATTATACTATAAACATAGCTTTTGCAAATTCTACCGTATGTGCATTGTTTAAAGTTGTTAATACAAAGCAGTGTACAATAACCAATCAAATTTTACGCAAAATCCCATATTGTTTCCTATTTAGTCATAAAAACAACAAAAACAAATCAACAAACTCTTTTACTTACCGAATATATGATATCCCACCCTTTTTTAACATTTTTGACGTAATACTTTTACAATTTCTCAACGAACACTTCGGGGTTTTTAACGAGCGCACAGAGACGCGAGCTACGCGAGACTATTTGAAATGAGCGCACAATTTTAAATTGTGTGTTCATTTTATGTGGACGGTTTTGAGACGGTGAGTGTGTATCTTGAGTTCTTTAATACATCAATGGTCAAACCAATAAAAGAAGAAACCTGCTATACTAAAACTAAAATTGTATTGTAAAATTATTTATATTAGTAGTTTTGCTTTGTAATGAATAAGTAAGTGTAAGTCTTTGATTAACTTATTTTTTATTGACATAAACAAAATAATTGTTCTCATTCTTGTCACAAAAATAAGTAAAAAATTAAGTAATATCAGCAGGGTCAGAAATTGTTTCAGATGATCCATTCTTTCCTTTTTACCATTGCACTCTCATCGGAACAGAATTCATCCATCCTATTAAGGACCATTTCATTCATCCATCCTATTAAGGACCATTTCATTCATCTATCCAATACCATCTGACTTTGGAATGAACATCCTTCTATGTTTTTTGTTTATTTCAATTCGAACGAGGTTTGCAGAAAGTATTGAGTAGGTAGTGGTTTGGCTGTACCCCTTACATTATCGACGTCCATAAGTGAAGGTAACCACTCACCACTTGCTGGACTGTATTGTGGCTGCACACAAAGGCATACGAATATTTATAAAGCACCTACATTAAAATATGATCCTATCTGAATAACCTCAACAAAATTATTGAAAATTCATTTCCAAATGATTCTTTTCAACCTAATGATTGTCTGGAAGAGATCGCTCTTAGTGATAAGACCGCCAATTGTACTTTTTTTTGTATTTAAAGTTTCCTATTGGTTTTTTTTGTTGGTGTACAATAAAAAATACTCTCTCTGTTTCTCTCTCTTGTATCTATTGTAACATACCACCTGAATATCTTTGGAAGCAGGGCACAGGGCAGACAAAACTGGTTGTTCAAACAATGGATTGTTATTTAATTCAAAGCTATCAACATAATCACCCAAATTTGCACGTGAAGATGCATTATTGTGTTCTAATGTATGATACATTAGATACTGGAGAGTTAACAGAGTGAAGTTAGATTACTACATCGTAAAAAGTTTACATAGCTACGTAGCACAGCCTTCCGCTTGACTGGAAAGCAGCTCCAATTGCGTTAGCAACTTCTAATTACAGAAGCTTCTTCCAATTGACTCCATAACGGCAAAGGTCATACAAATTACTGATGGTCCACGTCTCTTAGACCATTTCACAGTCATTGGGTTTCTATAAATTGTTTGAGTTTTTTCTTTCAGATAGTCTTGACGTCTTTATTTTACAGTATAATTGAGACATTAACTTTATGTCTCAAGGTGGGTGGCAGCATTCTCGTTATGATACTTTTCTGAGCTCTTGTAATCTCGTAACTTCATACTAAATTCGTGAGCCAACCAATAAAAAAATGTGTTTCTGACATTATCGTTTTCCATTTTGGATGTTACGTCGTTAACATGAGGTGAACCGTTCGCGACAACATTTATTGACAAATAAAAAATCATTTTCATATATTTCATTTCAATAACTCATCATATTTCAATAACTATTAAAGTAAAGCCTGAATAGCTCTTGAATTGCGAAAAATTGCAACTTTAGTATTTGCATTTTTATGATAATATTTTTTCCAGGAAATTTGCTCAAAAAGCCTCCTTTATTACTAGATCTATCTGATATTTCTGCGTCAGAAACTGAAGAGAATTACTGCACGCCCCAAAGCCACTTTGCTAAAGAACCCAAACAAAAAGCAAAATCACGTCGAAGACTGAAAAAACATAAGGAAAATTCGAGTAACGTGCTCCCAAGGACCAAGTATCACAAAAAATGTCACGTTTCAAAAAAGAAAAAAGGCGCAAAAGTTGTTTTAGAATCCAGCGACGAATCAGACGATGAATACAAATTTAAAAGAAGAAAGCTGGCTGATGCTGTGGTTGTGCATAAAGAGACAAACGAAAAGTCTTCCTTGAGTTCTAGGCTCAAAGAAATGTTACAGAAGGCTGTGAATCGTGAACCGTTAAAGACCTCATTGGGTGATAAAAAAGTAGAAAGTTCAAATAATAAAATTATGACTTACGACTTATCGTCTCCAATATCTCCAAGCACAGAGGGTCATGTTTCATGTTTTGAAATAGGAGACAGCGTTATTACAAAAACCAAGTGCTCACTTTATCATAAGCCCGAGGTAATTGAAGCAAGTGCCGAAGACGAGATCAGTACACAGGACATTAACCAAAACTCTAAAAGTAAAAACAATTTTGAATTAAGCAAAGATCGAAACATAGATATTGTTGATTCAGTTGATTGCATTCGTAAATCATTTGAACGAGAAGAACATTTACAGAAGGATTCAGATGATGACTTAGAAACTCTTCGACAAACAGCTCTTAACACGAAAGCTACGAAGTCATCACGAGATACAAGCGAAGGACCTGCTATAAATGAAAACAAAACGATGTCTGATGATGAAGATAGTGACACGGCAGAATTGAGATTGATTTGTCTTAAATCCACATTATTGAAAAAAGCCATTGAAATGAAACAAAAACAAAAGAGACAGAAAAAGCTGTCTCAGTCTTCTCATAAGCGGGATGAGTTGATCGATTCTCTGTATGATGACTTAAATAATCGTGATTCTGGTAATAACACCGATAAGGAATCCGTGGATATGGAAATAGGTTCTGATGAAACAACCGAGAGTCGTAAAAAGACTCAGAAACGTTGTCAAGAATTAGAAATCATTTCGAATCAAAACTTTGATATACTGCCACCTCAGAATGTGCCAAAACAAGACGAATTTGATGAAGACGAAGATTTGTTACGTGCTAAATTATTGACTTCGCTGAGCAAAAACCTCCCGAATCTTGTTGATGCTGAATTAATAAATGATTCAAATGGAAAAGCGTCTGCTTCGAATAATAAAAGCAATGCCGAAAGTATTCCCGAAGAAAAGAAGTTTATCATAAAACTCGGCGAATCAGACTCCGAAGCGGAAAATGAGGCTACTAAAAACTTAACAAAAATGCACATGAAGCTATCGGAAGACGTATGCTTCGCAACGAAGTTAGATAATCTATTAAAATCAACACGAATGCAGGTCGAGAAGAATAAACATTCAGAAACAGAAACAAATTCACCTGTAACAAAGAAACCAGAGAAATTCGTTGCCAAGGTCCGTATAGAAGTTTTGATTATTACCAAATTTATACTTTTTTTTTTTTATTTCGTTTAGGTCATGATAAAAGCTGTCAAACAATTTTAGGCCCTAAATAATTTGCCAAAATCAGAACAAATCGAGTATAGGAACTTAGTAAAGCGAATGGCTGAATTGGAAAAAATGAAAGAGTCCCGACAGTCCGCTATGAACCAAACGAATTCAGTGCTAAGTTCGGACACATTGAAGCCAAAGAATATGCCTTTCAATGCAAAAAGAATTGTAACAATTAGCAGTTTGGAAGAACAAATCGCTAATTCCAGGTAAGCTACCTATATAATTTATATTAACATATTTAAAAAAAGAAGACCTAGTACAAGCTTCTATACTCTATACAAAAAAAAAAAAAAACTTCTAATCTATGCATAATAAATATAAACGCATATAAATATAATTATAATTTTATAAAAATACGTAAATTAAATTTATATTATATTGTATGCCTATGTTACAACATTAGGAAAAAAATTGCTGAGGAATCATCGAAAATGTTGAAACTAAAGGAGGAAGCCGTAAAACTCTCACAAAAATACAAGATAGCCGCCACAGAATTGCGCAATATATCAACAGCGATTTACATCAATAAAAAACACCAAAGAGCCATACAAAATTCACTAACGAAAATACGTTCAGATCATCAACTTCTAATTAAAAGGTATGCTATATTCGATGTTTTATTTCAGTCTAAGAATTTATGAAGACATATCTAATTGTATTTCAGTTCCAGTAAACAGCCGGTGTTAAATAAACATTCCAAGATAAACAGAATAGTGGACAAAAAAATTAACAAAATCACAATTCCGAATCATCCCCAAAAGGAGAACGATCCTCTGAAAGTAGACCATAAAAATACGGTGTCAATTAAAAATACGAAATCTATTAAAGAGCATAAAGAATGTCTTAGCGCGCCTACACCGATGCTATCCATCGAAATTGATGTCGGCAGCAAGAGAAAAGTTGTTAAGTTGCCACCGAAAAATCCAGTCAAGTTGACCCCCACGAGTACAGATAATTTGCCACCGATAAGTCCAGTGAAGCCTAGACCGAACAGTCCCGTGCTGTTGTCCCCAAAGAGTCCAGTGAACGAGTCCATTCCAGAAGTCGTGAGAGGCAGGTCGATTGAAAAAAAAGACCACAACATAAATCGGAACGATGCCTCGACACAGTCGTCGGGTGATTGTGAATTTGGTGGTAATACAGAAGCGGAACGTGAACCGAAATTACCGAGAAGTGAAAAATACGAGAGGTTGCTCGGCGAATATATTTCGCCACTCGAATCACTAGGAACTTCGACGTGAGTATGGAATATTGCACTCATTGTCCTATAACAATAGAGTTCAATCTCGAGTTTCGATAATTATTCCAACATTCTGAAACGAATTAAACAGATAATCCTTATTCTAAATAATAACACTGATTTTCATAGCAATAGGAAGGTGAAGTGAAATTATCACCCTGTAGAAAATTTTCAAAAACTTCAAACTAAAATTTAGGACCAGTGTTTAAATGAGTATTGTGTTGTGTGGACATAGTTTTCATATTATAGCTTCATACTATATTATAGCTTTATACTATATTATAGCTTTATACTATATTATAGCTTTATACTATACTATAGTTTGATAGTTAAACGGTTACATGTCAACCATGTCAAGGGAGACAACTTCAATCCTATTCTTTAGTTATGAGGTCGGAATCTCAATAGCATTTCGCTTACATATTTTCAGTCGGACTTAACATTAACGAAATATACAATGAATAAAACGCTCCATTCAATTTCGAAATCGGAATATTGTCAGAGCCAACATTATTTAAATTATTAAATATTGGCCAAATTTGACCAAAGGTTGGCGTATTGGTCGACCGGTTCGGTTGTATCAGTGTTGGTTCCGAATTGGCTTGGACGACTTCTCATTATTTAGTACAGTCGATTTCGAACTAACACGATTGGGTTTTCAGTAGGTCGAGAGAAACCTATGTGAACGAAAACTCGAGACCAATGCCCATACAATGTTTTTACTTCGGCTTTTACAAAACAAACGTGGATAGCAACATGCGTACACATCGCCGTTCTCCGCAGCGATGTAAGTATGCGTTGGGACTGTCCACGTTATTATTGTTAATTTATCAGTAAAATTTTCAAATTATAATTTTACAGTTGGGGGGCCGATCCGAACGCGATCCTCTGTCCTTTCGAGGTCGGCGGAGATTGCAAGGACACCGAATGCAAATTCTTACACATCAACATCCTCACACAATGACACCACACACACACAGAGCACCGGCCGAGACACCATCGAATTCACTCGCATCATACATATCACATTTCAATCCCTCATCCCTTTTCCTACGACAGAAAACGGATCGTACTTGTGAAATTATGTGTAAAGTATATTCATCTCCTTTTTATTTTGTTTCTTAATTTATATTTTCCTTATCTTTTCTTTTTTCTTTTTGTTAATTAATTTTCTTTATTTTCTCACACATTAACACGAACAAATATCACGGCTATAAGCGATGTGATTATGGGCAGTCTTGTTTGCTTTTAAACTTATTTGTCTTTGAGATTGATCACTTTAAAATATAATAACCTCACCATATTAATTAATTGTTTTAGGTGTTTAATATAAATGTTTTCTAGCTTCGTAGTTGCCATAATTTTGTTTTGTTATACACTTTTAGTTACGGCGGAGGACGCAGGCGGACCTTCGGAGCAGCAGTGGTAAGTTTTGACAGTAACTTTAAAATAATAGTGTGTTAGTGTACGAATTTATAATTACGCGAACGACGAGACTGCAAGAAAGCACGGTAAAGTGTAACGTTATTTAATATTTAAAAAGAAACTTTACAATTTCGGAGTGAAAAAAAAAATACGTGATGTATATGAATAAAGTGTAAAAAGAATGAAAAAGAACAATAAAAATATCTGATTGTTGTACGGAATGGTGTTTTATTTGATCAAACGTTCTTCGAACGGTCACCGTCCTTGCCGAACCCGTCGCTTGCGACGAAGGGCTAGGGTCAGTGTTAGCAACTCTCTGGTTTGAGCCCCGTGAGCTCACCTACAAACGTTAGGGCGAAGCTGAAATAGCCTCTCAAGGCTATCAGCATAGGTAGGAAAAAAAAAGTCCTTCGAAACGTGTGAATGAAACGATATTTCAATTTTACAAATAAACATTTTATTGACGACGACTTGTAAAGAAAATACAAATGAAAAATACATTTCTCATCATACTGATACATATAATTAGATAAAATAGGTACGTATATTTTTTATATTGGAATAAAATTCGATATAATTCATAAAAAGCCCCGTTCAAGAGGGGACTATCATCAACAACTACTGATAGGTATTTAGCTAAATTTATTNAATTTTACAAATAAACATTTTATTGACGACGACTTGTAAAGAAAATACAAATGAAAAATACATTTCTCATCATACTGATACATATAATTAGATAAAATAGGTACGTATATTTTTTATATTGGAATAAAATTCGATATAATTCATAAAAAGCCCCGTTCAAGAGGGGACTATCATCAACAACTACTGATAGGTATTTAGCTAAATTTATTATATCGTAGGAAAACTGTGGGCACTTGTAAATAACGCATTTCTGTTCGATTCTTGAAATAACAAATCTAATCGATTATTTAACAAATGTCTTTCGATATATGTAATACAATAAAAATATAACAATTCATAAGAATTCTTTGGTGTTTCAATAAATTTAATAATATTTCATTATGATAGATAAATTCGATAAATTTTATATTATCTAATATTTGATTAGGACTAATGTGCCCACAGATGTTATCCGAAGTGTAGGAAGGCAGGGTGTGTTATAGTCAATGTTTGTGAAGAGTTAATATTAATTAGAAGTACATTTTATAATAATAATTATTATTGTAAACTCTACTGCTGCACTTCACTACAAAAACTGGTATATTTAAATTAAAAACGTTTTGATAAAAAGCGATATAACAATTATGTGATTTATAAATTAATAAATCTGAAAATTCGAACACTTAACATTCACAACGAATGATGTCTTAGGTACCTAGTAAAGTTTTGATAGATATTCTAAGAATTTACCATCCATCAGCAGAATCAAAACACCACTGCCGAAATATTCATGAAATGCAGCTTTACCATCATATTACGGCTAGCTCATTGCTTATTTTGGCCACGAATGACGTCACGCACAATGATGTTGCGTATAGTTGCATTTTGTAAAGCTGGTAAACAGTAACAGTAATTAGAATTTAATTTTAACAAAGATTTAAGTGGATAGGGTGTTTTGACAAGACTAGATGACGTCATGTGTATGCAGTATTGAGACATGAGAACTAGCATTAATTGTATGGGATAGACTCTTTAAACCGGAACGTTTTCTTCGCGGCAGAAATATGTAGTTTGCTAACGTTGATAACGTAGAATCATTCAGTTAGTAGTAGTAGTAGTTTAGTAGGGCTCTTTATAATCGAGTATCGGGTATGGGGGCGCCCGACTCGGTCCTTCTCTTCTCCCCCCCTTTCTTTCTGGAGGCTCTGTAGTCCGACAACCCGGTTCGTTACCCCCCTCGATCGGGTATCAGTAAATAGATTGCTCAGCTTTAAAAAAAAAGAGGGCTCTTTATAAAACCGTTTTAGAGTAGATTTTTTTGTGCGCTTTGTACACAGAAACCCCTTAAACCAGTACTCTCAAAGGTCTATGTTTTGGAGTACGTACAACGGAAGGATTTTTCGTGGTATTGGACGAGGCCATCCCGCCCTGCAATATTCTTTCTAGAAAAAAATGCTCAGTGTCCACGTGTAAACTAACGAGTAGTGAAGTGCAGTAAGAGATGTTTTATTGTGAGTCTATCTGAGCGTGTGCCACATGGCGACGGCCTTGCGAGTCTCGTGCGCCATTTGTGCCCAGTGCCGGCCCTCGGCAGCGGGCTCGGCCGCGCCCACGCAGCACCACCCCACTACCAGACCACTACTGCCGCCGCTCACCACGCACACCTAAAAAGAGATGAATTATCGTTGGTCTTTTGTTTTAGGATTGCGTCATCTTACAGTAGTCTCATCTATAAATTAATACGTGAAGCAAAAACTTTGTACCCCTTTTTACGAAAATTGTGCAGACGGAGGAGTATAAAATTTCCCACACTTATAGAGAATATTGAGGAGTGTAGAAAGCTATTTTTTATAAACTATCCATAAAAATACATTAAATCAATAAATAAAAAACATTACACACATTACCATGTATTGGACACACACTTTTTTATTTTTTTTCCTACCTAAGCTGAGAGCCTTGAGAGGCTAGACACACACAAGTCACACACGTATGTATAGGTACTATTTTGTTTAATGTCTTATTACATAAAGTCTGTGATCAAATTGAGAGTAGATTAAATATTGTTTGTCTTTATTAAATTAATATTTGTCTAAAGTGCAGTCTTGGCGAAATCTGTGATTATAGAAGTATATTCTTTGACAATAGAATCATAATAGTGTACAAATTTATAATTTAAATTAAATACGGTCGAATTTCAACTACTAGGGACTACTAGTAGAAATAATTTGTCAATCGATTTAACTATTATAGATCGAATCGATGACACCAAATGCTTACTTCTAAAGCTCACTGAGAACCACGTCCTAATTGGTCCAAGCATTGTGAAGAATAATCTAAATAAAAACAAGCTGTCTTGATCATTGCCTACTTAAAAAGAGTTCTTTGAGGAATTATTCGAGATAATCCCTTTTTATCGATGCACTGACCGCTCTCGGAGTGGATTTAATTCCTAGTACCTGGAGAAGTAAGCTCTATTCCACATTGCGCTTTTAGAGTTACACTTTATCACCTATTCTTCTGCTCTGGTATTAATCCTTCACGGTATTCCATATACCTTAAATATGCTCTTCTCCAAGCGAAATTTGAAAATAGTCATCTATTATTTTTATCTAATATGTTCTAAAAACTAACAGTATTTTTAAAATGTAACATGTTAGTCAGACTTAAAATGGCGTCATATTAATGGAATAGTCATGTGAGAAAATCAAGGAATTAACGTTAAAAATACTATCATGATTTATAGTCTGGACCTGAGAAACTCATGTAGTGTGCAACGATGTTAGCAATTTTGTTAATCTTGATTTTACCTCAATAGAAGCCTCTTGAAGATTAGCTGAGGGTAGACTGAACGAAAGGGCTTCATTCCACACTGGATTATTTATCTCTTTCCTGTTAGTTTTCTTCTTCTTCACTCGTTTGCCATTCACCAGTAAATACACTTTGACATATACATCTGGAACAGAAAACTTTTGAGTTTAAATTTCACTTTATTATTAGTGCAAAGAATTTTCTCGTGTGGTATCGTCTGGCTGTCGGGTGCGTTCAATTAAACGCGACCCACTGAGAAGATCGGCGAGAAACTCAGTGGGCTGTGTCTATGGGTTAATTCGCTCGTCGAGCCCTTCGTCGCAAGCGACGGGTTCGACGAGGACGTTGACCGGTGCTTGAGGTACCTAAGAGCACCGTTAATGCATCGGGAGGATCCATGACGTGTTTTGAGCGACGCCGACTGTTCACCATTCGGTCTACAGAATGGTATGTAGTATCCAGCGGCCAAGACAAGAGGGTTCTTTTTTTATTGCTTAGAATGGTGGATGATCTCACAGCCCACCTGGTGTTAAGTGGTTACTGGAGCCCATAGGCATCTACAATGTGAATGCGCCACCCACCTTGAGATATAAGTTCTAAGATCTCAGTATAGTTACAACGGCTGCCCCGCCCTTCAAACCGAAACGCATTACTGCTTTACGGCAGAAATAGGAAGGGTGGTGGTACCTACCCGCGCGGAGTCACAAGTAGTCCTACCACCAGTAATAATTCTCGTACAGTGCCGCCTAGTATTGCTAATATCTGGTCGGAGAATAGTCATTTCTAATTTAAACTAACCCAAAGCTTCTTTCCCCTCTTGTGGCGGTAGAAGATTCCTAGCTTTCAACACAACGACGGTAAGCCGCTCGGCGGAGGGTAGATAAGATAATGACAGCAGCAATTCTTGTAGCTCCTCAGGGGGACGTCGTTCACGAGACAGTTCCGCCCACACCTCAGCCCCACCGGCTACTTCCACCCGCGATAACGGAACCTTAGCCGAACCCATAACTTCATTACGGGAGAATCTGTAATAACAAAAGCTTAAAGTATTAAAAAAAAGATGTGTGGTCTCGTGGGACACCGGATAGGAACGAAGTTTTTTATTATAACAATATTAATTTTAAGTTCTATTCGAGGTATATAGAAAATAATTATTCGAGTAGGTATACATTTTTATTATGATTTTTTTATTGATAAAATAACTACTTTACAAAGCTTCCAACTTTATTTTATTCACAATGATTTATAAAAAATATATAATAATAATATACAAAGAAACAGCTATTTATAAGAATAATAATAATAACCGTCATCACGTAGACTATAGACTATATATTTGAAACTATAGCCATCATACTAAGACTACACATAAATAATAAAAACCTTAGGTTACGGACGTTTTTTCCCGGTTATTTCCCCTGCGCATGGACTCACAAGGAACTTCGTTCCAAAAAAAATTGCAGATCCTACATGTAGTTTCTATTTTATTTTGTGCCTTTGTTGGCTGACGATCATGCATCTCATCTTACGGTGAGGGCTCACCGTCAGTAATGGACGTCAGAGATATCAAGTGCACAGTCAAGCTGCTGATTCTAGTGGAGTAAGGATAAAGTTAAGGGCTACAAAAGTCTATAGACTAATTATTTAGAAAACAAAACTTGCCTGTCGTAATCGAACACTTGGAGCAGGAGAGTTTTATCGCTGAGCTCATCATGCGAGACGGGAAACTTGAAATGCTGGTCAAAGAACGGATTCGCCTCGTTCCTGTGGACTGGGGTTTGTCGTACGCGGGTGTCTACTTCAGGTAGGAGACTGACGCGGACGTAGGGGTCATTGAACCCGCCTGCTTCGTATCCTGCCAGGTCATGGGCTGAAAACGTAAAATTACATTTGAATATTATTTGTTTATTAGACCCTTGTCATGTATACATAGTGAGAGGCGTAATGTCGAAGACTTAGTTGGTTTGTATAACAACTATTCAATCCTTAAACCCAACCAAATGTCTAGGTAGTAGCAAGCAGGTGTGCATCTATCTTATCAGTGTAAGCTCGTTTACCCCCACTTACATATATCGCATAAGTATTACGTGTATAATTTTTACTATGCTTGGTTTGTTTTGAAAGTGTGTTTTTAATTTGCCGTAGCACCAACATGCCTCCATGATCGCACGACCCATCACTCGATGCGAAAGTGCAGAAGAGTACCTACCCATTAACTAACTAACTATTGAGGTTTGGTGCTGTTTTATACAACGGATTGAAAGAAGTACAGTTTTAATAATTTCGTGACTGATAATTAAATTTCCATTGATCTACGCGAGGAATAGTTTTTATATAGTAAAAACAATAAACCTTCAATAAGATGAACTTCCAGATCGGATCTATCGAAGTCATATTTCAAGCGTAAGTGTAGTCTTCCAAGCGAAGGTCCCAGCCCTTCGAGCTCTATCACGAGAGGCGCCTCCCTCTTAGTGTAGAGATCAGGTTGAAGTGCTCCCAGAGCACTAACAGCTGCTCCGGCTCCTGGACTCAGTGGTCCTGCACCGCTGCTGCTCTCTACCAGCGAATTGCTCCGGTCTATTCGTCTGTGGTAATTGAGGATGAACTTAGTTTAATAATAGATTTGTATATAATACTAGCTGACCCGGCAGACTTCGTAGTGCCTCAATCGATAAATAAAAGACTTAAACTTTTGTATAAAATAAACTAAAAAAAAAAAGATTAACAAAATTGTTATTTTTATTTAATTCCGAGCAATTTCATATTTATCTACCTTTTAAACCTTCTCTGGACTTCCACAAATAACTCAAGACCAAAATTAGCCAAATCGGTCAGGCCGTTCTCGAGTTTTAGCGAGACTAACGAACAGTAATTCATTTTTATATATAGAGATAATAGAATATATAATAGATTGTATAAAATATGCGAATAGTTAATTTCAAAATCTATCTTACTTTACCCGGATTAATTATATTAGAGTTTTGTTTTATTGCCCTTGTAGGAAGACGAGCATACGGCCCATCTGATGGTGAGTGGTTACCGTCGTCCATAGACATTAGCAAAGCCAGGGTCAGAGCCAAGCGGCTGCCTACTAGCTGTTGTCAATATTATATTGATTCAGCAACGTATTTAATGCTAATTGCGTTGAAGAGTTGGGAAACATAGCAGAAGCACTAATTCTGGTTCACCAAGGAAACGACCAAGGAAGATAAGATTTCATTTAAAAAAATGAGCATGAATTGTGACAGTTTTGTAGACACTACAAAGTGAGAAATGATTATCAAAATAAGCACTTGAAGTAGCCTGAGGTGACTTGGACCAAAAACCCTTTTTTTTTTCCTACCTAAGCTGGTAGCCTAGGGAGGCTATTCGAGCGGAACCTTAACTAGTAGGTGAGCTCACAGGGCTCAAACCTGACGACGATGCTAACACGAACCCTAGCAAGAGTAGTGCTTCGCAGAATCTACCACCGGATCGGAAATGCGACCCACTGAGAAGATCCGGCGAGAAACTCAGTGGGCTGTGTCTGAGAGTTAATTTACTCGTCGAGCCCTTCGTCGCAAACGACGGGTTCGACTAGAACGGTGACCGGTGCTTGAAGTACCTAGAAGCACCGTTAGTGGATCGGGAGGATCCGAGATGACGTGTTTTGGGCGACGTCGACTGCTTTCCATTCTGTCCGCAGGATCGGGAATGAAAAAAACCCGAATCTTCATATAGATAAGGGGAGAGAGACTGTTATTATATTTCGATAATCTATTATTTATGAGAAAGTATGTTCAGTAAATCAAACTTAGTTTGTTTATGTTATTCCGGGTTTCATTTCTCATAATGCTCGACGTGTTTACGGCTGTCCTGGTGTAAAGTAGTAAATACCCCGACTCTGGTACTAAGAAGTGTAAAGTGGCCATTACGATTTGAACGTCACCCACCCAACTTGATACATGAGGTCGTAGTCTCAATTGTATATCGACTGTCTCATAACTAAAGCGCACTATTACTTAGCGGCAATATTAAGCATGATGGTGGGGCGGCTTAAATTTATTTTTTATTTTTTATTGCTTAGATGGGTTGACGAGCTCACAGCCCATCTGGTGTTAAGTGGTTACTGGAGCCCATATACATCTACATCGTAAATGCGCCACCCACCTTGAGATATAAAGTTCTAAGGTGTCAAGTATAGTTGCAACGGTTGCCGCACCCTCCAAACCGAAACGCATTACTGCTTTACGGCAGAAATAGGCAGGGTGGTGGTACCTACCCGCGCGGTCCCACAAGAGGTCCTACCAACAGTAAAAATACCAGTAATACACGCTTTACAACCATTAAAATATTTCAAATTCACAATTCATAAAATTCGCAGATACCATAATAAGCAATTTCGTTTTCGTTGATTTGAATTCGAAAATATTTGCATACATCAGTCAACGTATAACAATAAATTGAAAATTCCTTACCCATAATGCAGATGCAAATTGTAAAAATAAAATTAATAAACGTCCGGTGACCGTGCTTAGAATTTATGAACAAGTTCAGTTTATTTAATTGTTTATCGTCGGGGACGGGCTGAAGGCAACAGATGTGGTTCGACGCACTAAGTAATTGGAACCTATAACCGAGCCGCATGGATTACACTAAATCTCTTTCACTCTCGGACTCTACGTTCTGTATTAGATTAAATCCAGAAGTCTTATTTATTTTTCTTTTGCATTAACATTCACCAGACATTCTATTTGTAAATTAAAATTGGTAAGTTTGCGATAGAAATACTTGATGCTGCTTCAGAATTCGTACTATATTCATCTGATATTGTGTTATACCGTTGTAACTATACTTGAGACCTTAGAACTTATATCTCAAGGTGGGTGGCGGATTTACGTTGTAGATGTCTATGGGCTCCAGTAACCACTTAACACAAGGTAGGCTGTGAGCTCGTCCACCCATCTAAGCAATATTTTTTTTTTTTATATATGATTATAACATTACAAGTAAAAAGTTAAACAGAGATACATGTGAGTAATCAATATTATAGATTAATCAACATATTATTATAACAACATATAGAACGATCAATATTTTCGAATATCTACGATACGAATGTTATTTCAAATTATGTGCAAATTTTATTAATAGAAAAAACAATTTTTGTGTACACATAATTAAATGTCAACATCTATTTATAGATAGGCAAAGGTAAAACAACTCAGTATAAATTTCAATACATAAAATATGATTGTCAACCGATTTTTTGTACATAACCTATTGAGGAGTATCAACAAATAAATGGAAGCAGTTTTTATATTTACAAGAAAAAAAACATGACATTAACAAAACAAAAGAGAAAATTTATGAAATTGATTTAAATATTAAAGTTTCTGTAATNGAATATCTACGAATGTTATCTCAGATTATATGCAAATTTTATTGAATAGAAATAAATAATTTTTGTATACTCATAATTAAATGTCAACATCTATTTAAAAATAGGCAAAGGTAAAACAACTCAGTATAAATTTCAATACATAAAATATGATTGTCAACCGATTTTTTGTACATAACCTATTGAGGAGTATCAACAAATAAATGGAAGCAATTTTTATATTTACAAGAAAAAAAAACACGACATTAACAAAACAAAAGAGAAAATTTATGAAATTGATTTAAATATTAAAGTTTCTGTAATTATGGTTGAATTTCGATCGCTAAGCAAACAATTTATTTCCATCATTATAAAATGTAAACAATCGCATTTTTAATCAACATTTGTTAGAGGATCTTATAGATAAACAGCCTATCGAGCTATTAAAAAAATACCAGCTTGCGATATTCCTTTTAGTCGCATATATCAGGTTTCTTATCCTTTAGGCCCCGACCTCGTCTAATATAAGTTAGTCAAATGTATTTTATTTTATATGCCTTGTTGGCATCAACAAAGGCGACGGACATCTAGAAAATACCAGCTAGCAATATTCCTTTTAGTCGCATATATCAGGTTTCTTATCCTTTAGGCCCCGACCTCGTCTAATATAAGTTAGTCAAATGTATTTTATTTTATATGCCTTGGTGGCATCAACAAAGGCGACGGACATCTAGAAAATACCAGCTAGCAATATTCCTTTTAGTCGCATATATCAGGTTTCTTATCCTTTAGGCCACGACCTCGTCTATTAAAAGTTAGTCAAATTTATTTTATTTAATATACCTTGGTGGCATCAACAAAGGCGACAGACATCTAGGCGGGGCATGTCTCGGGCTTGGTGGCGCTGGCGAGTCTGCCAAAGATGCTAGTGACCCATGAGCTAGAGGAGCTGCACGGACGTCCAATGAAGCAGCACGCAAAGGCGACGGTGATCTCGGCACGTTCACACCTCCGGCTTCAAGAGTACGACCGTCAGGAGCGAACGTCCGAATGGCAGGCGACGAACCACGATGACTCTGTTGAAGATAACACAGGTCAACACCAAATTTGACTTTGATTGCAAGGCATAAAATACATGGCATGAAACAGTTTGCTTTTGAACTTTAATAAATTGACCGTATACGAAACAAAATGCGTCAGTATCGTATTTACGCTTTCGTGACATTTTAAGTTTTTCTGGGCTTGTACAAAACACCTGATCGTTGTTTATGACTCGAGTGCCATCTAGTGGCACTGTGTAAACGTAAACACCCCACTCTCATAGCGCGGTTTTTTTGCAAGTATTAAAATTAATTAAAATTTATAAAAAAAAAAAAAAAAAATTAGTATAATTACTATAACTATCACAAAAGCAAACTTTATACAAAAAAAAGGTATTTTATTTTCATTTTTGTGAATAATTAACCGGAAAAACCTAGTATAAACGTTTGGACAAAGAACTATTTATTTTTTGTAGAGTTGTGTAATTCTCGGAATATAGGCTGATTAAAAAGATATACCTGCACGTTTTCAACTTACCAAAATGTAAAATAATCAGTTTAGATGTTTTACAGATTTATAAGAGATTAGCCGTACTCGCCCGCTTCGCTGGGCATTTAAAAATAACAATATTATTTATTGTCATTATTATCAGGGAGTCCAACACTCATATAAATATTAGCCTATCCATTCATCATCATAATCGGTTGCTCTTGGCAGAGCAGTCGTGGTCATGTGGAATTCTTGCTTATTAAAGCCTTGACAGATGTTTTCCATAGTTTGCGAACCGAGGCCCAGCGCACATTATTCCATTAAGTACATGTATTATCTACATGGAAACCAAGTTTCAAGTCAATCAGATGCATGGTTCAGTAGTTATAACGGAACAGCTGTAAAAACCACTGTAGATTTATATATTAGTATAGACTCTATTTCGAGAAAGTTTTCTTATAAATAAAATCAATAAAAGCTTATCGCGCGGAATCTTGTATCCTACATAATAGAACTTTTGCAAATAATGCTAACCTATTCGAGTCATCACAAACCAATATTTAGCCGTGCTTCAACCGTATTAGTCATTTATTATAAGTTTAAAGACTGTCAATAAAAAGGTGTACAAATATTCAAATTCAAAGACTTGGCAATCACTAGTCAAGTCAGATTTTTTTTGTTAATACTGGGTTTTCGTAGATTAGGCACGCGCGTTGTAAGTGTGCAAGCCTCAAGGAAAAGAATCGACCTCTTAAATATTGTCTATTCCCGACCCAGAAGTTCATAGGCTTCTATTCTCAAAGCTGTCATGACGTTATTTCCAGCCGTATTTGAGGACAACAAGGGTACGACATAAAACATTCTTAAGAGTTTTATAATTACAGTGGATAAGGTAGCACACGAAAATACCTATTGCTTTTAAGTTCATTTAGAAATCGCTTCGATTTCTTACTTCTGCGATCATACCTTCCTAATTTAAGGTACCCATTTATTTTAAAGTAAATGGAGCGTACCGATATAGGTTTCCAATATTATACCAACCATTATTTGACGTGAGTTCAGATTAGAAAACCCGATGTACATTAATATGTTCAGCCACTTCGCACGTTACGTGGCCAGTTGATGAACGAATCGAGGTGTCGATTATTACCTACATTTCTTGGTGCCTGGTACTATTCTAAAGTGGATTCTAATGTATATTTTCAATCCGCATCGTGTCGCGTGCGTAGTCACGATCAGAGCGTTCGAACCAGTCAAATGGAGTTTATCTGTAATTAGGATCTGGTAATGGCGTTGTGAAGTTGTATTTGCCAGAAATTACTCAATATAAATGCCGCTTTGTGCAGATAATAGCATTAAATTATACGTTTAAGTCTACGTGCCTTTCTGCTTAACTTTAACGTTCTAGCTTTACGATTATTAAAGTTTGAGAAAGTTAAACCGATTAAAACAAAAATCTGTTCGCCAACCAAACTGACCCGTAAATGAATAGGCCAATTATCTTTTGTAATTAACGGTTATCGAAAACAGGTTAACATCGAGTGACCGCTATTTCCCGTTATCTATTTACACATTACTGTCATTTATAATTGTTGTATTAGAACAAAAATAGTTTGTACAAAGCAGGATCGTTATTAAGCTTTGTGAGAGTCATTGCAGTCGTGAACAATCCATTATAAATATTCCCCCGGCACTAGACGATTCAAATGGCCATTCTCTGTTCGTTGCAAAAGGAATTAAATATGAGCAAGCATGAGAATTTTCTTTCTGTCTGTGTTTTCGGTCGACTGATTCAGTATGCAGTTTGCGAGCTCCGAGATCTCTTGTGATGTTTCAGATTAATTTGTAGGGCAACAAGAATTTAAGTGCGCTTCGAACTAAATTTTTTTCATCAATTTATTCGATACTTTTTTTATGTTTTTATTGTGCACTGGTTGTGTTTTTATTTATTCTTGCTTTTATAAAAGTGAAATAGGTTGGACCTCTTGTGAGTCCGCACTGGTATGTACCACTACCCTGCCTATTTCTCTCGTGAAGCAGTAATGCGTTTCGGTTTGAAGGGTGGGGCAGCCGTTGTAACTATACTGAGACCTTTAGAACTTATATCTCAAAGGGAGTGGCGCATTTACGTTGTAGATGTCTATGGGCTCCAGTAACCACTTAACACGAGGTGGGCTGTAAGCTCGTCCACTCATCTAAGCAAAAAAAACATTTTACACTACAAAACGGCATGTGCAAAGACGAGCTTTTAACTCAGTGAGATTGTTCAGCAAACCACACAAGGAGAGCTATACAGATGTGATAGAGGTGAAACGTTCCTAAAAACTGTGTTTATTGTGTACCTAGTCCAGCCATAAGTTCTATTACAAATGAAAATGCATTTTTAAATGAAGTAATGTAATATTATTAAAATTTATACCTGCATGTTTAATAAAGTCTCAGCAAAAAATAAAAAAAATACCTATTCAATTCGAAATGGCCACTTTTGGCTTTTACACGGGTTTTTAATCTGTTTGGCCACGAATCTATGGATTTACGCTCTGTTTCCAAGGGAATCTTCGCCACTGCTTTTTTTAAGAGACTCAATACATAAAGTGACAGACTAACACAATTTCATTCCGATGTTAAACCACAGTTAATTATTAGAACTTTTCAAAATTCTTATGATCAAATTAAAAGTCCGGCAAAATATTATCGTTTCCATAAAACTATAATGATAGTTTGGTCCTAAAGTCCTTTTTTGATAAATTTTCTATCAACATTGCACTAATATAGCGTATGCGAAAATAATTACAAGTATTGGTACAATAGAGATACGAGTTATTTAGTCGATTTAGTTCCAAATTCTAGTTGTCCCCTTCTTTCGGCAGTAATGCAACTGAATCTCATCGCGTGAACAATAAGGTGCTTTCGTATACTCACAGTGGCTCTTGAAGTGGCACTGTCCAAACTACTCTGAGATGATATAGACGGTGTCCTGGTGAGTCTTGCATGTGGTAGAGAAGTTGCAGCCCGGGTGTCCGAATTCAACGGCTGCACACGGCACTGCTCTTTCGAAATCAACATCTCCTGTGATAAAAATATTTCAAAAAATATAAGTTGCTGTTATAAAAAAAGTATTATCTTATATCTTTAAACGAGAAATTCTTGTATACAAATATATATGTATACAATCTGATTCTCGGAAACGGCTCCAACGATTTTCATAAAATTTAGTATACAGGGAACTTCGGGGGCGATAAATCGATGTAGCTACGATTCTGTCGGTAAGATCGAAAAATATTATTCATATTTAATAATTTTATCAATATGTAATTCGTATTTAAATATAATTTCTGAATAACACAATTTATCATCTGTCATCTGCTAGTATATGTTAAAATACACCCGGCGATAAAAGAAAGCAATAGTTGTACTTTATCTGTACGTTTTTATTTTTTTGCTGAGATGGCTGGGCGAGCTCACAGCTAGTGTTAAGTGTTTACTGGAGCCCATAGACATCTACGATGTAAATGCCGCCAACCACTTTGAGATATGAGACTAAGGTCTCCGTATAGTTACAACGGCTGCCCCACCCTTTAAACCGAAACGCATTACGCTTTACGGCAAAAATAGGCGGGGCAGTGGTACCTACCCGTGCGGACTTACAAGAGGTCCTATCATCAGTAAAAACCAGTGTAAAGGATTTGAATTACGTTTGCTTTTTAAATAAAAAAACTCAATTGGCAATTAAAGTAAGTGTAATTTTAACGCTAAGCTATTAAGTTTAGGAATGGTTTGATACAACCAACGCACTGTGAAATAATGTGTGATTTAAGCATAAACTATAAATTTAATTTATAGTTTATGCTTAAATCATTGTACCTAGGATTTAATGGGCGTACTCTGCTAGTCGACCAAATATTGGTATAGAAATAGTCCGAGGTATGTGCAGTAATAAATATAAGTGCAATTCTGGAATATACAATATGCAAATAGCACTTCGCTTTGAAGAATGCGTAGCCATTAGAGAAAACGTCCGGTGTACTCGTATAGAGGCATGTCACCATGACGGTTCTGAGGCAGATATGAATTTCATGTCATTCCATTCCACTTTAGAAAAGTATGAACGTCTTCCATAATGAACTAAATCTTAAAAACGAGAATGTTTTTAGTAGGGTACTGTTTACGGGCAATTTATGTTCCCCTTTAAAAAATACAGCTGTCACTAATAACTCAGTAACTACCCTAATATACCATACGCCCTACTTATATAAGTGTACTTTAAATTCAACGACTTTTTAAAAAAAAAATGAGCTGAATAATACAACAAAAAAATCTCGAAACATAAAGTTAAACTTCTCAACAATAAAGCTGAGTGTTATATAAAACCGAGTCCTAATAACATAAGGAGCTTACTGAATAAAGTCCCCTACAACTGCAGGATAAAAGCTTCGTCCACGGAGCGGCTTTCAAGTATACAAGTATTTGAGGTATGGATCGTAAAATCAAATTAATTTATGTATTAAATTTGTAATAATCAACATGTTTTTGCAGTTTTTTTGTTTGCTAAAATGATTTTTACCTTCTCTTTAATAAAATCGTATCCAATTTAAATGCTCGTAACTCATTTGTATTTTTTTTTAGATCAACTTCTTTTGATGCCAATTTTTCATAACTAGTTGTGCCTAGAAGTCGTCGTGGCCTAAAATATAAGACGTCCGGTGCATTCGTGTTGAAGCGATGCACTGGTGTTCGAATCCCGCAGGGGGGTACCAATTTTTCTAATGAAATACGTACTCAACAAATGTTCACGATTGACTTCCACGGTGAAGGAATAACATCGTGTAATAAAAGTGAAACCCGCAAAATTACAATTTGCGTAATTAATGGTGGTAGGACTTCTTGTGAGTCCGCGCGGGTAGGTACCACCGCCCTGCCTATTTCTGCCGTGAAGCAGTAATGCGTTTCGGTTTGAAGGGTGGGGCAGCCGTTGTAACTATGCTGAGATCTTAGAACTTATATCTCAAGGTGGGTGGCGCATTTACGTCGTAGATGTCCATGGGCTCCAGTAACCGCTTAACACCAGGTGGACTGTGAGCTCGTCCAAACATCAAAACAATAAAAAAAAAAGAAGCCCAATCTTACTTTAACATGAATAATCGATTAAATAATTTGAATGGATGACACCAATAGAAACTCACTCGGATGTGTATTAATAGTTTTCCTGGAAATATACACCGGTTTCGACTTATTCCAAGGTCTAAGCTACATCTAAGTAGTTAAGAAGTGTTTTTTACATAATTCATAAAAATACCGGATATATATTATAATAAACGTACTCTATTACTTTGTTATTTACATTTTTACGACTGGTTTATGATAGTAAATGTCGGGAATAAGTATATTTTTTTTCATAAAAAGGCGATAAGTAAAAGTTCTTGTGATCCGTGATACGATATAAAAAAGAATCGTGAATGAAAAAATATGGTAAATACCATTTTTGCACTACACTAACGTGTAATATAAGAAAAACAGCTGATACGTACAGTTTTATTATCGAAAGCGGAGAGGCGCCTGCTAAATGATTTATATTTTTATTAAAAAAATGTGACTGCATAAAAATATATATATTAGAAACTATAAATTACTACAAAATATCTATTAATTACCTCAAAATATTTTTTATTTTGTTGTTTTTAGAGTAGTTTGCAGCAAATTCTATTGTCTAAATCAAATTACTCGTAAGTTGAGTTCTATCAATAACCCTTTTATGGTAAATTATTCGTCACTCAGGTTATTGGACCTTTTGTTGCCAATTTATATTTTTGACATTCACCAACATTTTTTTCTTTATTGCTTAGATGGATGGACGAGCTCACAGCCCACCTGGTGTTAAGTGGTTATTGGAGCCCATAGACATCTACAACGTAAATACGCCACACACCTTGAGATATAAGTTCTAAAATCTCAGTATAGTTACAACGGCTGCCCCACCCTTCAAACCGAAATGCATTACTGCTTCACGGCAGAAATAGGCAGGGTGGTGATACCTACCCGCGCGGACTCACAAGAGGTCCTACCACCAGTAATTACGCAAATTATAATTTTGCGGGTTTGATTTTTATAACACGATGTTATTCCTTCACCGTGGAAGTAAATCGTGAACATTTGTTGAGTACGTATTTCTTTAGAAAAATTGGTACCCGCCTGAGATTCGAACACCGGTGCATCGCTCAACACGAATGCTCCGGACGTCGTATCCTTTATGCCACGATGACTTCTAATTATTTGTTGTTTGTTGTTGTTGGGCATCATTAGTTGGTGCCCAACGTTAAACGTTACTTAAGTTACAAAGTTTCAAAGATTTCGGGTAAAAAAGGGGCTTAGTGAGTCAACATACACTTGGACTTCCATGGGACTTGTCATCGCCGAAGCTGTCAGTCGAATTATGACTCTGGCCGCTGCTGGCGCTTGAGGTTCTCTCTCTGGCAGCCCGCGCCCATGACTCTAACCTCTTCTGCGCCGCCCACACACCAGGAGGACCCAGTCCACTCATCGTGTACACTTAACACTTCATTTGTAAAGCAAAACACAATTGTCTCCGGACAGTTTTAATCAAACATTTTACTCTCAGTTCCAGTGTTCGTCCTGTTAATATGAATGGTTAGTGGAAAAAATAATTAAAGCTGCCTATTTCTTAAGCAGAAATTAAAAAGTAATTCTGGACCATATAACAGGGACAACGCTACGCGAAAAACACAGTCGATGTCACGAGGATGTTAGAAAAAAAACCTAAAAAATACCGTTTTTTTTTTAAAAAGTACTGCTAATTTTAGTTGTTGATTAAAGACGACACATATTATTTGTTTGAAAGCAACCGAGACGGCGGGTCGGTGATTTAGGGGTCACAGACGGAGCTTGCCCTGCGTGGGCGCCGCGTCAATACTACGCCGCGTGCTCGAGTACTACGCCCTCAGAGGCGGATGTTTGTTTACATTGCACACATCGCGATGCCTAATGACATACGTTGCCGACGTGTACCCCCACACGCAGAAAATCTATAAATTTTCGCCCTAGTTCCGGTCCACATGTTTTTGATGTTATATTGGCGAATCTAGGCTGACGTGTTAACGACGGCTTACAAATGTCAATTCAATCGCATTCAAATCGATAGGCTCCAGTTGCGATACAACGCCCAAACAAAATTAACCGCGGTACATCTGGTTTAATATTTATATGGGCAAGTGAGCTTACTTCAACGTAGAAAGTTCAAAAAATTGATCCTACGAGTGCTTTGAGGCATATCACGTTATTTATTTAGTGAAATCGACTTTTGCGCTCAAGGACAGTCTTCGAAAGAATTCTCTTCACACATTACATAATCATTACATATTGTTATTATTATTTGTTTTGGTGTAGCACACGTTTGTGCACACTAAGAAAATTTGCATTTAATTTAACTGCGCACAGGACTTAATGAAAATAATTTTCCCGAAGAAACTAGTTGACGTTTCTGAGAGCATCATAAATCCAATTATTCTATGACAGCATTTTAATTACGCGAGGAAGTGCCAGTTAGCGGGTTTATTTATGGAGACCGTTTTATAAATTAAAAATGAAGGAGCGAGGCGTTCGGAATACGCGAGGTAAAAAGCTACAGAAATCGCAGAAATGATGTCACTAAGCCCGTGTGTCGAGTTAACACGTAATTTTCGGAAGCTGCGAACGAGAACACGCAAAATATTTTTACGAGGCCGACCCCTGGATATAGGGCTAACTGTTGCTTCAGAATCTTTCCCACGAGAGATGTTATCCCGACGAGTTTAGGGGCTTATTTAAATTTTAAACCGCCTCGTGATGTCGTGATTATCTTTACAGTTACATTCGCTAAATTCGTACAGCGCGAATAGCGCAGACGTATTTATTATTAATTGAATTGAATACTTAAAAGGAGGTCAGATAATAAGTGTTCAGTATGATGTTTTGATATACACTACTACACATACTCGCAGACAATTTAATTATTGACTAATTTTCTACAAAACACTGCAGCAATAATTCTAAGAGAGAGAGAAAGCCCGTAATTACAATTCGATCGAAATTTTAATGCGTTAGTTTTCGACTGAAAACATATAATTAATGGAAAATAATTCGTAATTAATCTCACACGGGTATCACTTCCGTCCCGATTGTAAAATGACTATGCGATTATTTTCAACTCGAGATGAGAGAATATCGAATCACTATGTTATATTAAACACGTATAAGTAATAATGAAGCTTCTGTGGCTGTGAAACGGTGACTGTCAATGGAATGACCCCGAGAAGCGATCGGCGCGGCAGAAGGCTCGCGCACACTGCCGCCGCCCGGGTTCGGAGTGTTGCCCGCGCTGCTACTTCACCCTAAATCCGCCCTACCACTAAAAGGCGCCTAACGTAAAAATTTACTAATGGATTTTTTGAAGTGAAACTTCTTTAGAATCGTTCTGATTTCAAACTCGATGAAACGAAAAAATAAGTCCATAGAGACACAAACACATAGATGTATAGGATTCAGCCGGCGAGAGAATGAGATAGAACACATTAGACGTTCTCGGTCTCCTCTTTCTGCGACTCATCGTAGCATCCCCACTATCGTCTACTAAATATTGTCCATATGTATGCTCCTGTGTAGTGGGTTATTTATAAGTTTCACTTCTACCGTGTGTGACTTGCACACACACACACACACACTTTTCTTTTTTTTCTGTCATATTTCGCAATTGATTGATCATAAATACAAAAACGATATATTTTCCACAACTTCACGAGTGGTATGGACATAGATTAAAGCGATCGATGGACACAGGCCGTAGTAACTATACCGAGACGGACTGGTGGTAGGACCTCTTGTGAGTCCGCGCGGGTAGGTACCACCACCCAGCCTATTTCTGCCGTGAAGCAGTGATGCGTTTCGCTTTGAAGGGTGGGGCAGCCGTTGTAACTATACTTGAGACCTTAGAACTTATATCTCAAGGTGGGTGGCGCTTTACGTTGTAGATGTCTATTTGCTCCAGTAACCACTTAACACCAGGTGGGCTGTGAGCTCCTCCAACCATATAAGCAATAAAAAAAGCAAAAACAACCTTAAGTTTAATTAATTACCATTGAATTGCAGAATTATCAGTTACAGAAACTATTTTCTAATATACCGGTCTGTTTAATCGTAGCTCGCAGGTTACGGAAACTGGGATTTCACGTAATGAGTTGCCATTAAGTATGTAGGTGAACTGAAATGGGACATATTGTATCTGCAGTGGAAAGTAAGACAAAAGGCTTCTAGCCGGCATTTCTTTGATACACGAGTATAATTATTATAAGTAATTACACTAGTATTTGCTTGATGAAATAGGAATTTAATTTAGGTAACGGCTGAAACACAGTAAATGTAACTATGTATCTTAGACGATACAGTTCGCTTTGATTTTTTTTTTTATTTTTTATTCCTTAGATGGGTGGACGAGCTCACAGCCCACCCGGTATTAAGTGGTTACTGGAGCCCATATACATCTACAACGTAAATGCGCCACACACCTTGAGATATAAGTTCTAAAATCTCAGTATAGTTATAGGGTGGGGCAGCCACCCCTCAAACCGAAATGCATTACTGCTTCACGGCAGAAATAGGTAGGGCGGTGGTACCTACCCGTGCGGACTCACAAGAGGTTCTACCATCTATCATCATATCATCAGCTACCTATCCGTGAAAATCCCGTCAAAATCGGTCCAGCCGTTCCAGAGATAAGCCGAAACAAACAGACAAACAAAAATTGTAAAAAAAAATATTTTGGTGTATGTACCGTATATATATTCATATGCAATGTAGTAATAAGCGGTTATTTCAATATTACAAACAGACACTCCAATTTTATTTATATGTATAGATGACGTAAAGAGCCTTGTTATCTGGCTGAGTCCCAAGATTCAGGCTCTTCACGATAAGTTGTAACCCCACAGCCGGTGGCGCAGTTCAGACCCGACACTTTCTTAAGCCGCAAGCAACAGGTACAGGTAGGAAGGTCACGAGGGACATATTGAGACAATACGAAGTCCCTTTTTATACGAACATCGTAATTGCTTGGAAGAATTGTTTGGAGGAATTGTCTAGCGAAGCCAAAAGTCGTGTGTTTATTTGGCCACTTAGATTTTAAACTGATTTTTACCCGACTACCCTGCAACATCGAATATTATTATTATTTTATTTATTTTTATTTATTGCTTAGATGGGTTTTTTTTTTAATGCTTATGTGGGTGGACGAGCTCACAGCCCACCTGGTGTTAAGTGGTTACTGGAGCCCATAGACATCTACAACGTAAATGCGCCACCCACCTTGAGATATAAGTTATAAGGTCTCAGTATAGTTACAACGGCTACCCCACCCTTCAAACCGAAACGCATTACTGCTTCACGGCAGAAATAAGCAGGGTGGTGGCACCTACCCGCGCGGACTCTCAAGAGGTCCTACCACCAGTATCGAGACGTCCTACCACCAGTAGTTTACCATCCTACCATTAGTAACACGTTCATTTTGAATAGCCCTCTTTATTTCTGTTTTGATGCAAAGTCAATTCTATCTTGTAGGTATACGATAACTGTTATTTCATATTCCGAGATTCCGATTTCATATCTGGTGTTTCCTCTGGGTTGGTGGTGGGATTCATGATCTGGTATTTATTGGCTCCAAGGCTCCAAGTATAAAACTACTCGTTTATTATGCAACAGGCTTGACTGGAACTTGCTGATGTCCTCGAGTGACGGTGAGTACTCATCATCAGTTGGGTAGCAAGCTCGTCTGTCAACAATGACAGCAAAAAAAAACAGCAGAATACAGCTAGATGATAGATTTCTAAACTAAATTAAAACAAAATATTTCAAAAGTAACACATTCAGATAAGAACATTTTAAACAAAATTCGTATATACGCGAGTAATGAATTAATTTAATAATATCAAGTGACCAAGGTATTCGCAGTTTCCTGAGAGATCTGCGAAAATTTCCAGTTCCAATTTCCTGGAAATCGATGAGCCATAATGTTTATGATTGATGCCGGTAAATATTTTCGTAGAGAACTTTGTACCACGCTAATGTCCAAGTTGTGATGTTTTTCAGACAAAACGAATGTTGCTGTTATTATTTGTCTGTGAATTGAATTTATTTTTCGGGCAAAACTAAACGTTAAGCATTTTCCATTTCACTAAGTACTCTCAATAAGTGCCTAAAAACTTGTTATTTCAATCAACAAACTGTAAAAATATAAATGAATGTTTGTTCGCGTTGTTAAGCAGTTCATCCGATTAATACAAAGCTTGGTACAGTTCTTGTTGGAATTCTAAGAGAGGTCCCTAACGATTCTTTTATGTTTTTTTTTGTGTATTCCACTAGACCCTGTATGGTTTAGATTTCCAATTGAACGCCGTAGTTGGAGCTGCAATGGTTTTGTAGTTTTTTAAATATTTCTTTATGTTTTTCTTTGCATATTACGTACATCCCTTTGATTGAATCCGATCGTTTGTCTTCTAATTGATATCTATCTTATTTAGGGAAGGATATCGTCTGTCGGTCTGCTAGAGCGATAGTTGCTTAAAACTGTATTTAGATTCAAATTTCAATTTCGTGCAATAAGCATTGTTAGGCAAATCTGTATTATTATGTAGCTCGTTCCGGAAACCAAATAAAATCTACCCAATAATTGTAAACAAGTACTTAAAATTCTTTCAGCTCTCAGAAAAATACTGTAAAACAATACTGGGTAATGAATATATTGCCTATCGCTGCGAACTCTTCCTTAACGTTCTGTAAATAAGGACTTATTTTAGCGCTCAGAAAGCACCGTGGACGGAAATGAATTGGAATAAAAAACGGAAGATAGAAATGACATACTACCTAAATCTTAGGTAGGTTTAGGTAGTATGATGAACTACTCGTATGTTCCGATGGTGAAAAGGCAATAAGGGGATCATCTCTAACAATTTCTCACAACAGTCCCAGTGGCGCGTGCAGTTCGAAACATAGATATATCCGAAGTCCCTGCGTAGACCCAAACTATAGCTGTTTTTGGAGCCTCAGCCAGCTCGACTGTTGGAACCTCATGCAACAAAAATTGCATCTAGGTATAAAAGTATACCTAGATATCCAAAACTTAAAGTTCATTGTACAGAGTCTTGGCTGTGCCCCTGGCGTTGTGCACATCCGTGAGCAGCAGTGGCAACTCACTCTGCGGTCGATACGATACTGTATTCAGTCTAGAAGTATACAAACTGGCACATTTATACCGAGAACAGAAAAAGGTTAAACGTTAAATGGTTCGGCAGCTGTCGGCAGTGTTTAGTTTTGTGTACCATTGTGTATGTTAAAAGCGTTTGTAGCGCCTGCAGTGTTTACCTTTGTCGAGAGAGACAACACCTGAGCTTGCATAGGCCTGCGAATACATTTTACAAGGTAAATATTCTAAAGTGAATGTTTTTTTTAAAATTCATTATGAAATCTCAACAACTGAATAATCATTTCGGGGAATATAACCTAATCTAACATAATCTGTTTTGCAGCCGAAATTATCGGAGGCGTGGTTCCTATTTGTTACAATAACAACAATAACTCCTACTATCTATCTATTTATATATAAATCTATAAATCTACAGCGGTTTTTACGGATGTTCCATTATAAGTACTGAACCATGCATTCAATTGAATTGAAACTTCGTATCCATGTAGAAAATACATGTACTTAATGGATAGGCTAATATATGAGTCTTGGACTCCCTACACCAGTTGCGAGGGCGTTAATGATGAGAATGTTTGTGGGGGTGAGAAATAATAATGTTTATTTTAAATGCCCAGCGAAGCGGTCGGGTACAGCTAAGTCACCTATAAGAAACAATGAAAGCGTTACCCGTCGTACCTATAGCATAGTCGTGGAGTGCAAAGAATGCAAACCTACCCACAAAAGCCATACGTTTATACGTATAAGCGTAGGTAACTGGGCGAGAATATACACGTTCGTACAAAATATATAGTCCTTGAAAACGTTCCGCTTAACATTAAAGACACACCAAATCAATGACACGCATTGGGCGTTTACCGCAATATAAACTGTGTGCTTATTGCGAGTTTTTTAACGTTCTCGATAGCGTAAAAGTTAACTCATATTTGTATGGAGTTGGAACGTTTGCCTGTATTTGCCGCTAGGGGCGCTGTTCATACAAATTACAGTTTGACTTTTACGCTATCGAGAACGTTAAAAAACTCGCACTAAGCACACTGTTCGCTGTCTCCTCCGATATTACCCATTACAGTATTATCTATGATATTTATATAGGATGTACCTACGAACTATAGTACTGTCAGTTTCGAATCATCCATCGTCTGGGCATTAAAACTTGCCGCGCCATAGTAGCTACGTCGATATTCGGGATCCTCCCTAAAATGTGGAACGTGCTATACCAGTCGAACGATATTAAACACTTTCAATAATTGAACAACCCTTCAACAGTAAAATGTACCTAATATAGTATATGTATTATAATTGGGTTCGTGTAGCTCGATAAATAATTCAATTTCACAATTAGTACCTACCCTCGCTTGTGTTCTGATATCATACGATACCGTACCAATCACATTGCGAAGCTCTATTCTGTTGGTTAATTTAATTTAGTACATTGTTGTAAGTTAGCTGATATAATGGTTTTATTATATACATTTACTAAATGCTCTATTGCTAGAGATTCGAAACTTGGTCTGGGGTAGAACCTATTATTTCTTAATGTATCAAAGATATCATTTTAAAAATACACATTTATGTAAAATTGACAGTTTGATGTGATGCGTATTAGTTCCAGTAACCACTTAAAAAATCAGCTAGAACGTGAGGTTGATCAGCCTTAAAAAGAAAAAAAACTGGACTTAAAATATATAAGTAAGACAATTAGCTGGAAATCATTGTCGTTTAAAAGCGAAGGTAGTTTGTGAATGTCACCCCGTTGATCAGCTGATTTAACAATTGTATTTTACATTGCGTATTTTACTGCGATTTAAGAATTGTCATGATTATTCATAATTATATTTGTTTTCATGATCACAGCCTTAGCACCTGTTAGAAGAATAATAATAATAATATGGTAGAATTCATAACAGAAGAGAATGAATATTATTGATTTCCATTTGTTTTTTCAATATGATCTAGAGGGGTTGAATGTGGAATAAAAAATTCGACAGATAATGGAAGTATTATATAGTACTTATAAATTGCGAATTTCTCTTGATGTGGGTCAATTAGAGAGAGAGAGAGAGATAATACACTTTATTGCACACCAAAACACAACATTAGAAAACAGTCAACAAACAGATACAATAGACGGTCTTATCGCTAAAATCGATTTCTTCTACACAACCGTTTAATTTACAGAAATTCTGGAAAAGAAAATATATGTGGTAATTTTTCTTGGCTTATACATCAGACAGCCCTTCAAAACAAACTAGAATAATGTCACGAGCCAATTGCGTTTATTTCTTGCACTAAAAGGGTTCTCTTGTAATAATATAATGTTAAACTCCGAGTACCCAAAGTGAACCTTACTTACTTATTATCCTTTTTTTTATTAATGGTCGACGTACAAACATTAAACTCGTTATCTATTTCAAGTAACAAAACATTAAATCGAAAGCGGCCAGCCAGTATCCACGAGAAACTGTTTACATAACCTTCTAAATTGGATTTCAAAGTTACATTACTGCGTTGATGGGAAGCCTAGGGGATGATACGTTCATATATACGAGTACATTTTAATGTGTACTAGAGGTCCCGCAGTAGTCGAAATTCGACTATAATTAATTGGAATTGTAAGTTTGTACACTATTATGATTGTATTTTATACTTCTATAATCACAAATTTCGCCAAGACTACACTATAAAAAATATTAACAAAGACAAACAATATTTAATCTATTCTCAATTTGACAACAGACGTCAAGAACTCAAGTTTGACAATAAATAGTATGCATGCGTGTGTGCGTCAAATACATGGTATGTAGTGTGTGTAATGTTTTCTTTATTGATTTAATGTATATTTTATGCATTATTTTAAAAAAATATTTGTATTGTGCACTTCTTCTCTATATTCTCTATAAGTGTGGAAAATTTCATAGTCCTCCGTCCGCGCTATTTTCGTAAAAAGGGATACAAAGTTTTTGCTTCACGTATTAATATATAGATTGATTCAGTGAAAGCTCTGTGCGACAACTATATATGTAAGCATAAACGTTTTAAATTTGCGTAATCGCTTGGTATATCTATGTAATGCGAAGGATTTATCAAATATTGATCGATTGATCATATTGGTATTTAATCTAAAAAATTTGTGACTGTATTTATACTGTATCGTATACTATGCATTCTATTGTTTAAAGTAAATGTAATCCTATTAACTTACTTATGTGTTACACAATATTTTCATTAAAACAATATTACTCTTGTATAGTTAAATTAAAATTAAAATTGCTCTTAAAATTATGATTAAAACTTCGCTCGGTATTAAGGACTCTTTACGGGCTGTATAAACGTATTTTAGTATGGGATTACTTTTGACATAACGTAGATATTCTTAGCGGAATTGTCGCTGCGCTTATTGCCAATAATCTGTTAAGAGTGGCTAAATGTAACCATGAATGTTATATGTAGACCAAAGAAATAACAAGTTAAGAAATTTCATTTATTTCAACGAATATAATTAGCAAATGATAGGTTCCAATTGATACTGTGTAAGATAAATTTATGAATTTTTTGTTGCATATGGGTTCGGTGTTGGCAAAGACGTGTTTTTAATTAGCGAATGGAAATAATGGGGTATTTCAAACTAAATTAAAATTTCGAAAGTGTTTTAAATAGCCATTTATTTATTATTTATTTAATATATTTTGTACACACAGCTGTTAGAAAAGACACGTCAATAAGGATACAGAGTACAAGGGCACTACTTATTTCATGCTGAAATCTCTTCCAGTAGGCCCGCAGAAGGAAAGAAGAATTAGGAACACAAACCTAGTGCATACAGTAAACATTACATATAATAATATATACATATTACATAGCCATGTTAAAAACCATTACCTTCAGTAGCATCCAATGATAAATATCAATAAAGAACGATAATCGTGCAATTGATGATCGTTCTCCAGAAAAACTAATAATCAATATAGATGGTAGGACCTCTTGTGAGTCCGCACGGGTAGGTATCACCACCCTGCCTATTTCTGCCGTGAAGCAGTAATGCGTTTCGGTTTGAAGGGTGGGGCAGCCGTTGAAACTATACTTGAGATCTTAGAACTTATAGGTAGGTAGGTGGCGCATTTACGTTGTAGATGTCTATGGGCTCCAGTAACCACTTAACACCAGGTGGGCTGTGAACTCGTCCACCCAGGAAAGCAATAAAAAAAACTTTAGTTTTATTAGTTCGTAGTAGTAACTTGATTAGTCCGAAATCAGAATTTTAGGTTAGAATAATAATGTTTATTTTCTTCGTTGAAAATTGTACAAAATTTCAAGTTAATCGCACATTCTTGATATTACACTAAGATATGGCTAGTGTAAGCGTACTAAAAAGAATTACGTTTATTTTCACGAAAGTAAATAATCAAACGACGCGGATCATGTGTTAGTCGGAATGCAATCGCCTGTTCAATTGTTACAGCCGAAACACTTTACTTAATGACTTCGGACAATAGCTATAAATGAACGAACATTCAGCAACTTATTTAATTAAGAGCGATACTATAATAGGAACCTATTAATGGACATCGATACGTTATCGTCGTTTCCATGACAATAATTAACTTATCTGTTAACAATCTGTAAATTGCTTTGTAAACGAATATAAAATACTAGCTGACCCGGCAAACATTGTTTTGCCATATATAAGATTTCTAGGGAATTTCTAGTGTAGAAAAAAAAACTAACTTATTGTAAGTGTGTAAGGATGTGGTACATGAGTGAAAGAGGTATGCAGTGCTGTGAACGATGAGGGAATATATAATAAAAATAACAAAACCTCATTCAACCACGACTCATTATAACAAAAAAGAAAGTCAAAATAAAAAAAAATAAGTTAGGGGTGGACAACCCTAATCACTCAGGGCTATGAAAAATAGATAGTAGCCGATTCTCAGGCTTACTGAATATGCATAAAAAATTTCATGAGAATCGGTCAAGCGGTTTCGGAGGAGTATGGGAACGAACATTGTGACACGAGAATTTTATATATTAGATATGATCGTATGGGTCATTTCGAAAGAACAATTTTAGTTTTTATTTATAACTAGCTGAGCCGGCAGACTTCGTAGTGCCTAAATCGATAAATGAAAGACCTAAACTTTTGTATAAAATAAACTTAAAACAAACAAAAGGAATCCGTCCGACGGGGGACACATCAAAGGAAAAACAATTTTTTTATTTTTATTTAATTCCGAGCCACTTTATATTTATCTACCTTTTAAACTTTCTCTGGACTTCCACAAATAATTTAATACCAAAATTAGCCAAATCGGTCCAGCCGTTCTCGAGTTTTAGCGAGACTAACGAACAGCAATTCTTTTTTATATATATAGACTTAGGGAAACCGGGTCACGCTTCGATGTATGTTGCTAAATATATATATATATAATAAACTTGAAAGAATTCTGGCTTGGTAAAACTTCTGTAGTATTTGTAACGAGTGAAGCGACTACACTGGAGCTCAAAATTGATAGGCGCGTACCTTACATGAATCCAAAAAAAAAAAAACTTAAGAAAATATAGATAAAGATTACAGCAGTTTTTTCTGTTCAATATAATTATTTCAGAGCACAATGTGAGCACGTTTTCCATTACGCATATTTTCCTTGTTCGTAAAGTAGAAAACATAGCAGCCATTATATAGATCTTTATAGGAAAAATACGAAATATTTAAGCTTTAGAAAAAAGTAATAACATCAAAAGAATATCAAATGGAATAAGCAATATTTGATGGCTTTTTAGCTTTTTAGCCTATTTTTGGTTGTCTCTTTCGATTGTGTTTATAGATAATCTTTAATGCAGAATACTCAACGGGCAAAATCTATTCTGAGAAGAAATTTATCTTTACGCATATCAAATCTGACAAACGTTTTCCTTATTTCGGACCTTTTATTCGGATTCTGCAATTTGCTCGAAATGCGTAGTCAACATTAACAAATGTTGAGTTCTTTGCCGAATAAACCTTTCTCGACCGTTGGTGTTGTAATAAAGAGCGCTATAATGTTTAAGAGCTTAGAATGAAACAGCGTCTGCGTGACTATTCTTCAACATCCGAGCTGCGAAAACGGTACTTGAACATTCTAATTTAAGCCGTATCGCCCAATACAGCAAAGTCGACAATCACAATAACAAATAAATGCTATCCGTAATACTGTAGTCTCAAACAAAACGGTTTGCTCTTATTGTTATAGTTTCCATGTACCTACCTGGATGTTTAATTCGAGTGCATAATCACATTTGCAAATTGAACTAACAAATAAAATCGTATAATAAATTTTATTGCTACTACCGATTTAGTAAATAATTCATGTTTTAATCATAGCATTAATTCACTGTTAAGTTATAAAAAAGGTATAAGTTATAAAATATAAATATTGTTAGGAGCGCAGAGAATACCAGGCTCTACGAAACAATAGGAGGTGTTGGTTGTTCGTGCGGTAATATTTAGATATTTGATGCCTGTTGAAGGCGGCAACAAGTGCTGCATCGATCAGAGTGACGCAAGTACCTCCCCCCGCGTCCCGCAAGTGCCTCCATGTCTACCGCACCCCCGCCTCGCCAGAACGAACCCAAAAACTGATTTACCGAGGCGAACTACTATAAAATTTTCATTTATAATTCGAGTGACAAAGTCTTTTGCAGCACAGCCGTAGTACAAGGAAATCATACACGAACACATTACAAATAAGGAAGTACGAGTAATATATAGAACGGAAATGTAAAGAGAATTTCTTAACGGAAAGTGGACAGGGAATTGGGTGTTCTGCTTGCGGAACTAGGGGATCCGATAGGAAATTATACTGACTTCACTGACAGGATTTTTAGGAAAGAAATATTCAAGGTACTAGTAAAAGGAAATCGTTGGATTAAGCTTTCTTCTATACTATTTTACTTAAATATTCGAATAATTTCATTTGGATTCTTAGAAATGTTTACTTGTTCGATAAGCGATCTTAAAATTGTTTATTATTTTTTGTTTAACACGTCATTTGTTAACTTGAATAACCAGAGAAAGCATTCGAGAATTATTTTATGAAAGCGATCTTGGTAAAACATATGATTAATAACATGGAACTTGAATAGTCGAAGCACATTACGACTAAATAAGATTCAAATAAATTTACTTCAAGACAATTCAAGCTCTTTATCTCTATTTGTATCTGTACCTATCTTTAAGTATATCTGTATCTCTATCTATATATCTATCTTTATCTTTACTTATTAGTAATAATTAATTTTCCGTGGGGGAAAGCTCCGAAATTTTGGGTGATTCCTGAAGGTCTTCGATAAGCTTTATCATTTGTTATTGACCGATAACAATATTAAGGCTAGTTAGTTAGGCTAGGCTTAGTTGCAGGAACTTCTAAAATAATATTATTGATTCTAACTGACTCCAATTTTTAAGGTGATTTAATGTACTTATAGATTTAATATCAAAACGGAAAATGTTATTATTCACATATCAATGACGTTCTTGCGACAATGGTTGTCATTTTTCTAAAAAAAATATTGAGAAAGAAGCAAAAGATTAAAAAAAAAAAACGTTCCCTTGTTTATTTAAATACATTACAACATTAGTTCACGGTAACCATTTTGAATTTAATGTTTCGTTTTGAATTACGACAAATACAAAGGTCGTGGCAAAAACAAAGGCGTTTACATATCGTAGCGTTATTGAACGTAATAATTAGTTGTTTGTACGCGGATGTAGATACGGCTACACAATTGGACGAATGTTTGTTTTAACTTTTATAGCTTTTGTTAGGGAGCGCGCAGTGAGTGTCGTATGTGTTGGCGTCCGTCGTGACGTCAGGCTGGCTTTGAATATTTTAGAGTTGTTCATTAAAATTCCGTAACACCCACATCTGTTGGCCGGGCCCAAATCGAGTAATCATGGGACCAGGAATCGGTAAACGTAGAATTGTACTGGTGGCAGGACCTCTTGTACTGGTGGTAGGACCTCTTGTGAGTCCGCGCGGGTGGGTACCACCACCCTGCCTATTTCTACCTTGTAACTTACTTGAGACCTTAGAACTTATATCTCAACGTGGGTGGCTCATTTACTTTGTGGATGTCTATGGGCTCCAGTAACCACTTAACACCAGGTGGGCTGTGAGCTCGTCCACCCATCTAAGCAATAATAATAATAATAAAAAAAATATGTTTTGAAATCGTATTAAAACATAAGATTGTTTTGATACGAAATAATCTGTTTCGGTATTAGATTATTTGTTATTTAAACTTGCTTCCGAATCGTAGCTTCACACAATATACAAGTTCTTCAAATATTCTATTTAAAATAAATTTACTTTAAGACAATTAATTAGTTATAAAGGTTATTTTTAGAAGATGTAAAATAATTATTGTTTGTTTGTTGTTACTGAGCTTTTTTTTTATTTAGAACTTATTATTTATTACTAAGATGGGTGGATAAGCTCAGGGTCCACCTGGGGCTAAGTGGTTATCGGAGGCCATAGACAACAACAACGTAAATGCCGGTATAAATTTTGAAACATGTGCTCTAACTCAGTATTATGTACAGCGGCTACCTTCAAACCGAAACGTATTACTGTTTCACTGCAGAAATAGGCAGGTTGGCGGTATCTACCCGTGCGGACTCACAAGAGGTCCTACCACCAGTAATTACGCAAATTATAATTGTGACGACACTTCGCTTGTGATGCGTATTAGTTCCAGTAACCACTTAAAAGACCAGGTGGAACGTGAGGTCGATCAGCTTTCTATTAAAAAAAAAATGATCTTCAGTATAAGTAAGACAATTGGCTGGTAAAAATTTGGCACTCACAAAACGGGCTCTTATTTAAGAATGAAGTTTCTTTTTAAAATGATACGTCGCGCTGAAGGCTAGAATAGGAATTCAATTCGAACTCTAAGTCATCAGCGTTACGGGGGACCCTCCGTGTACCGGCATGTGAAAAAGCGAAGAAGTACTGCGCAGCTCTGAGAAGTTTTGTGAAGTGCAACCGACTGATGACTACCGAACAGTCAAGCATTACTTTACCTTTCATTTGCATAATTAGTTCTACGACATCTACGAGCTCTACGACAGAAAACTGTAGCTACGCGCCGTAGCTGCCCTCTTTGGTCGAAGCCGGCGAGTGATACCTTTATATGCGTCGAGAAAATGTTTCAAACCTTTTCCGTGCATTAGTTCCATTGTTGTTTGATAGATGGAGCTGTTCAAGATTGTATTTCTGCATGATGTAGAAGTGAGTAATAATGATTAGGGTTGAACTTTAGCGAATGTATACTAAATGATCTAATTACCTAAGGTTCTGCCATTAATTTAGTATAGTTTTCTTTTTTTATTGTTATTTTAAGCAAAAAAGCATACGGCCCACCTGATAGTGAGTGTTACCGTCTATCATGAAAATCAGTAATTTCAGGGGCCCAAGCCGCTGCCTATAGCGATGGGCAGCGAAATATAAATAAGTACTGCTTAGTATAGAAGCACTCGTCAATTATTCGGGCTGGAATAAGTTCCTATACCTATTAGTCTGCGTATTCAACACAACATATTGAAATATCGATGAATAACACTAGACGTCCGTGACTACGAAAGCTGTTCAATATTCTAAACGTTGGAGATAATAAAATGACAGTAAACAGGGTACTGGTACCTACCCGTACGGACTCGTAAGATACCCTACCAGTAATCACCCAATTTTTTTTTGCGGGTTTCATTTTCTTTACACGATGCTATTCCTTCTCCGTGCAATTGAATCGAGAACATTCGTTAAGTACGTACTCCACTACAAAAATTGGTAGCTACCTGCGGTATTCGAACACCGTCGCCGTCATATTATCGCTCGATACGAATGCGCCGGGCGTCTTACACGTAGGCCACGACTACTTCAGAGTACAGACTTCGTGTTTTAATTTTGGAACGAAGTTCCTTATGGGACGATGCGGAGGGGTACCCTAACCGGGAAAAAACGTCCGTAACGTAAGATTATTATTATTTAGGTATAGTCTTAATATGATGGCTATACAGTGTCTAATGTATAGTCTACGTGATGACGGTTATTATTATTATTCATATGAATAGCTGTTTCTTTGTATATTATTTTTTATAAATCATTGTGAATAAAATAAATTTGATAACTTTGTAAAGTAGTTTTTTTTTATCAATAAAAAAATCATAATAAAAAATGTATACCCGAATAATTATTTTCTTTATACCTCGAATAGAACTTAAAATTAATATTTTTATAATAAGGAGCTTCGTTCCTATCCGGTGTCCCACGACACCACACATCTTTTTTTTTTTATTATTAACACAATTTCTGTTTTGGGTAAAGATTTTGTGATCCATTTGCCATTTAATTGTAAACAGATGCGAAATAATTAGCTACGTTCACATAAAGTAGTTCCCTTTTCACGAACACACATTGATAGGTAAATTAAGCGAATCCTTACAAGCGCCGTCTACGTTTTGCTGCTCCTTTTACCTCATCAGATAACATCCAAATTACAAACGTTTGTGCTGCCTCATTTAATTTCCCCCGACGTTATACACACCGTATAGTAAAATTTAATTTCTGAGTATTCAATTATCTTAAATGTCAACGTCGTTCTGAGAAAACAATTCCAGAACTTTCCAAAGTTTGTTGGACGTTAGTTTAATTTTCCTGCGAAATGATCGTATTTTTATTTTATATCCTTCACAGAATTCGGTTTTCCTTTGTTTTTTTTTGCGACGCACCTAAAGCGTTCACTTGAAAACCGCAAAAATAGATTAGGAATCAATTCGTTGGAAAAAGAGACTAAGCAAATTACCTTTTTAATGCCTTGTAATTAAATACTAAACAGAATAAACAGAGCTACAACGGAAGAAAAATAATGTCGAGCGACAAGTTACCAGGCGTGAAATTGATGGAAATAATCAATTTTATAGTTAAATAGTATAGTCCCACCACTTGATACGAACACACGCAGCGAATTGTCCATCAGTGTGCTTAGTGCGAGTTTTTTAACGATCTCGATAACGTAAAAGTTAACTCAAATCTGTATGCAGTTGGAACAGCGCCCCTAGCGGCAAACGTAGGCAAACGTTCCATACAAAACTGAGTTAACTTTTACGCTATCGAGAACGTTAAAAAGCTCGCACTAAGCACACTGACCACGGGATCCCCAAGCTTTTCATCGCTGGACGGTTATAAAGGTAAAACTATAAAGTATATTTCCTTCATAATGGCCACGTTACTCCGGCGGGTCGCTTTCGATAAATGTCAAATGTCACGGACGTAATCGTCGGTTTCGCGAACAAAATATCGCTCCAAGGCACACCGATAAAACCAACAGCCATAGCCTAAGCGACGGAGTTTGTTGGTACGGAATATCTATGTATAGAATCGAAGGCTATGTGTAACATGTGTGTGATCAGTGAGATGTAAGGCGCAAAGGGGTATCTCAGGACAAACTGACCTAGCTTATTAATTAAAACAAAGTTTTTTTTATCAATAGGCAAATTTTAGGTAAGCTTTTTTTATTTATTGTTTATGTTTTAGTGGAAGTATTTTTTGTCAGAGCATTTGGATGACTAGATCGAGAAATTAATATATAAATAGAGATAAAATAAAATAAAATTAAAATAAACCTTTAAAGATTGATTGTGGTGGGCAAGGTAGAAGGGAAAAGACCCGCCGGCCTGCCACCAAACCGTTGGTCGGATCAGATAACTGCGCTCACTGGACTCTCTGTTGCGAACGCCCTGAGAGAAGCCGAAAACCGAAGCAAATGGAAGCTGATGGTACAAAGAGCCACGAAGGGCTTTCAGGGACACGACCTTCAGCAATGAAGTATTCGACTAAGAAGAAGAAGAAGAAGAAGAGATAAAATAGAACTAAATAAGTGAGGTAAACAAATTTTAATTTAATAAAATTGTTGAACTGATAACAATCGTTTTGTTTAGTTACTAAATGATCAGATTATAATACAATAAAAATATAATGTATGCAACTTTTGAACAATTGCACCAACATTAGATTTATTTAACCAACACGAACAAAAAACAAATACTCTTTTTAGTTTTTGATTTTTACGGTTAGTTTTTACGGTCTTTTGCATACTCTTTCGATTATATTAACGATCTTGAGGCTGATATCGCAAAATTACTTCTCTCTGATTAAGTATCCTTGCGAACATATTTACCGAAGCGCTTGGAACTAATTCCGGTCAATCGCTAAGAACACAAGATGATGTAGAATCGATTCGTGACAAGACTTAAGTGGCCATCGAATTGTTGAGACGTAAATCAGCTTTAAAAAGGTTTTCGTAATTTATTGTTTCAATGATTTATAAATAACAGCGGTAAGGCAATACAATCGACGTTTTTATAAAAACCTAAAATAATCGTACCTATAAAACTAAAATAAGACAATATATAATAATATGCAGTGGGAGGTCCCCTAAATGAGTGCAGTAGAATGGCCTCGAGCAGAGAGAGATGGTGCGACATCGTGAGACGCATCAAGTCTGCCCCTTCCAACACTACATGACGATCACGACCACTCTGTCAAGAGTGACACGACTGAGAAGAAGAAGAAGAAGAAGATAATATTTATCGCTTATAGTGAATTTTCTTTGCAAACTCAATTATAACATCGATATTTAATTTATGTAATTTCGGTACCCCGCCGTGTTCTCGTTAGGAAAATAGGTTGTAACTAGTAATTTAAAGCTACTGAGTTATGTGCGGATACAACAAAGCGTCGGAAATTAGTTTTTCTATAACGAACTCAAAGCATTTTCTTTCTACGTTTAATTCATTTCGTTCTAAGATAGAAATATACGGCTCTATCTAATCTATATATTAATACGTGAAGCAAAAACTTTGTATCCCTTTTTACGAAAATTGCGCGGACGGAGGAGTATGAAATTTTTCACACTTATAGAGAATATAGAGAAGAAGTGCACAATGCTATTTTTTTTTTAATTATGCATAAAAGATACATTAAATAAAGAAATAAAGAAATCAAATAAAGAAAACATTACACACACTACATACTACGTATTTGACGCACACACGAATGCATACTACTTATTGTGATTTATTATCAAACTTTTGTTCTTGACGTCTGTGGTCAAACTGAGAATAGATTAAATATTGTTTGTCTTTATTAATATTTGATTATTCTTGTTTGACTGTCGTCCCATTACACGTAGGTATTTCGACTTAAATTTTAACAAGATCTGACGAGTGGTATTTGAGTTATCCTTAATAAAGCATATTTTTTAAGTTGTCATGGCCTAAAGGATAAGACGGCTGGTGCATTCGTATCAAGCGAAGTGCTGGCGAATCCCCCAAGTAGGTACCATTTTTACTAATGAAATACGTACTTAACAGACGTCCACGATTGACTTCTACTATGGAGGAATAGCATCGTGTAATACAACATTATAATTTGCGTAAAAATTAAGTCAAAATTACTGGTGGTAGGACCTCTTGTGAGTCCGCACGGGTAGGTACCACCACCCTGCCTATTTCTGCCGTGAAGCTGTAATACGTTTCGGTTTGAAGGGTGGGGTAGCCGTTGTAACTATACTTGAGATCTTAGAACTTATATTTCAAGGTGAGCGGCGGCATTTACGTTGTAGATGTATATGGGCTTCAGTAACCACTTAACATCAGGTGGACTGTGAAATCGTCCACCGATATAAGCCATAAAAAATCAAACAAAAGGGTGGAGCTGCCGTTTTACGTTGTTGATATGTATGGACTTTAGTAACCACTTAACACCAGGTGATCCGTGGGATCGTTCAGCTTTGTAAGCGATAAAAAAATAACTAGACGAAATCAAATAAAAAAGGTTGATGCAAACTAATACTAAAAATCATTGATTCACGTTCAATTACCCTTCCATAGTCATCCATCTACTACATTTACTTATTTTTCTTCGATATAAAGGCCTATTGGATTCTATTGTTTTATTGTTTATAACGATTATATCATATTGATATAAATAATATATATATAATTAAATAATTATTTTTTCCTTACACACACATACTCTTCTAATCTCTAAGAGAGCTGCTCATTTGAATTACGTCGAAACATTGCGTTCATTCACGGGCTTCTCCAACAATAACTTTCGCCACGTGCTCACTAATGAGCCACGTGATTACTAATGAGTTCCCTGTCTCGGTTCCCGAGCGGATGCGTGACGACATGTCATTCTTCAAATGCAGCTTGAAAATACTTAGCTTTTAAAGTTTTTTTTATTGCTCAGATGTGTGGACGAGCTCACAGCCCACCTGGTGTTAAGTGGTGACTGGGCCCATAGACATCTACAACGTAAAAGCGCCACCCACCCTGAGATATAAGTTCTAAGTTCTCAGTGTAGTTACAACGACTGCCCCACCCTTCAAACCGAAACGCATTACTGCTTCACGGCAGAAAATGGCAGCGTGGTGGTACCTACCCGTGCGGACTCACAAGAGGTCCTACCACCAGTAATTACGCAAATTATAATTTTGCGGGTTTGATTTTTATTACACGATGTTATTCGTTCACCGTGGAAGTCAATCGTGAACAATCGTAACTGCGCATTAATCAGACTACGTTTGAAAACAGTCACGTCCGTGGTCACGTCAGTGCTCAGGAAGGACCAAGGAGGATTTCGTTCCACACTCGAATGATGCGTGGAAGAAATCGTCCCTGAAAACACATTGTGGATGAGCGCAATGGAACCAAGGTGGAGCGAGGTGAAAGAGCTTAAAAAAATTGGGAATACATCTAAATTCTCCTTATCCTTATTGTGCATAATATGGGAAATCGAAACATTGCCACCAACTACGAGTACTACTTTATCCTTCTGACTAAGAATAAATTAAAGTGCCTATGGTAAATGAAAAAAAAACAAAGCACTGAATTTACGTTTAGTTGTAAAACATAAACAATCGTAGTCATAATAAAAGATTATTGATCGATACTGCCGCTGATATAATTATAGGTCCATGTGGATGTTACTGGAAGCAGATTACTTTCAGAGACATAATTAGATTTCTCGAGGCTTTCAAGCGAAGTGTTGTGGGTGACCGCAGCGTAATGAGAGCGCGTACGATGTAGTAAGGCAATAATCAATTTTGAAATCCTCATGGATCCTTCAGTATTTATGAAATACTATCGACCCGCCCTCGCTTCGCTTCGGAAACATTAAATTTTATTATTGATGAGTCCCGCGATGTTACTCGCGGTTATTTTCGTACCGCGGGTGAGGCTGCGGGGCGATGCTAGTCTAAAAAAAAACCTAAATTACTCCTTATATCATCAGTTACCTATCAGTGAAAGTATCGTCAAAATCAGTCCAGCCGTTCCAGAGATTAGCCGAAACAAACAGACAGATAGACAGACAGACAAAAATTGTAAAAAAAATATATTTTGGTGTATGTACCGTATATATATTCATATGCATGTAGTAAACAGCGGATATTTCAATATTACAAACAGACACTCCAATTTTATTTATATGTATATATATCTCAACCTCTTGACCTGAACCGAAAGGGTACCTTGAATGACTGATAGACGACAGCCGAAGCTTGTGGATTTGAATTAAACTGATTACACTAAGGGTGTTTTAAGATGACGGGAGCAGTTGACATTATGTAAATGTCCTTTATCAAACGAGACTTGTGGAGAGTACTTAACGGTAGGCACCGGCTTGGCTGTGCCGCTGGCATTGCTGAATCGATGGGCGACGGTAACCACTTACCAACCGGTGGGCCGTATGCACGTCTACTTGCAAAGGCACTAAAAAAAGTTATGGGGAAAAGTGCCTACTCACATTCGATGGTATTGAAGAAAAATACTTCTATTCAATGCGAAGGACATGGCATCATTTAGATACGTCATTAAGTTGTTTCAATACTTTCTAAATTTGTTGTTTCAATACTTTCTAAATTTGTCTATCCTGCAAAGAAATCATTTAGATACGTCTGCCTACAAAAGCACTAAAAAAAAGTTAGGGGAAAAAGTGCCTACTCACATTCGATGGTATTGAAGAAAAATACTTCTATTCAATGCGAAGAACATGGCGTCATTTAGATACGTCATTAAATTGTTTCAATACTTTCTAAATTTGTCCAACCTACAAAGAAACTTGATAAAATCTGATTGAAATACAGAAAAAAAAAAGTTGCAGATCTGCTGGCTGGATGAAGGAAAATTCCCTAGCTACTACGTCAACGTCTGAGATGTGACCTAAAATTTAATCAGCATTCCGGCCGTCGGTTGCTACTTTCTTGATTCGTTTAGTATTTAATTTATTATCGCGCTCACGTATTTAATTTAATTATAAAACTTTATATCTACTTGTAACTATACTTGAGACCTTAGAACTTATCTCAAGGTGGGTGGCGCATTTACGTCGTAGATATCTATGGGCTCTAGTAACCACTTAACACCAGGTGGGCTGTGAGCTCGTCCACCCATCAAAGCAATAAAAAAAAATCTGTAGCGCGTAGAAACAAGGAAAAGGTCTACATTTCGCTCGATATTGTTAAAATGCGAGAAATTATGTTGTTTTTATTTATTATTAGTAGCTTAAGTAGGCTTTAATGTGTTTAATGTATCTATTCTATCCCGCTCTGTTATTAAGTATGCTTTGTATAGCACATGTTTTTTTCTTAGTTCAGTCACTACTCTTGCGAATAGTGTTGTTTTCGCCAACGTTAATAAGTTGATAAGCATATAATACCTGATAATTAAAATAATTTTTACGGTTTGTTTTCACGTTTTTTATGTATACCATATAAATATACGATTATAACAAAAGCTAATAGTAGTTTAGTTTTTTCGGCGTTCGCGAGTCGAAGACATATCTGAAACTACTTTTAAGGTTGAATCTCGCGTTACTTGTTGTCATTATACGTTATTTCCGACGTTTGAAATACTATACAGCTTTCGTGGTCATGAACGACTAAAGACTGCAGTAAAATGTAGTAAACTAGAAAATAAAAATGCGAGATTAAACCGTAAAAGTAGACAGAGATTAGGGCCGTGCCGTGTGGAAGTGTTTTGTGTTATGTTTTTTTTATTTTTTTACCATCGCTTCGCCAGCCGCTGCAGTAGAGCCATACTGCCTAGAACCAGTGCGTTCATCCGCAGTGCGTATCCAGATATCGTTCTCACCACGTATCACCCGGCTTTAGAATGAGCTCGACTAGTAAATAATGCCTTAGACATAAAGTCCACCAATGTAAATAAATACATGAAGTGTAATAAATGCAATAAATTAATATGTTTTCATTGTGGCGTTATAGATAGAGTAGTACAATATGTTGAAAACGTTTTAATTATTAAAAATCGATAGCTTAATATGTTGATGAGATTATCCTCTTTAAGGAAACAGACCGTCCAATGAGGTTGTCGATAAACATCTACATAATTTATTCAATTCGATTTTTGACGAACCTCCCTGCCTCACAATTTGTTCAGCTTATAAACAACAAGTGCTGCTAAAGATTATGACAGGCGAATATCATAGAATCCGCCAAAAAAAAATGCTTTACAAAAATGATTGCGATTTTTGCGAGGTTGCGAATTATGTGTTTATTGTCGGCCATCTTTATTTTAATATCAGCTGTGAGTTGTATTAACTGTAAGCCGGTTTTTATTTAATAAGTCAGCATAGTGTAGTAGGCTATACTGTAAGGTTCCCGAAAACGAAAGCGAAGAAAGTCCTACCTATACAGAAACAATATTCACAATGCTCAGCCAAACGTAAATAAATTTAAATATGTATGTACTTATTAAATAAATAAACATATCGTCTTCTCCCATTAAAGCTGTATAATCTTAAAACTTACTAATTTTACAGGAGAGTGTTTTAAAAGTTTAACATGTGATATTTTTATTAATAATCATCTTTGCAACATTTATTTTTATTTTTTTAAAAGTAAGATAAAATTATGTATTAATTTTGTTAATAGTAGTCAAAACAAAACAAAAAACTAAAACTAAAACCAAACTACGCTTTTTGACAGTTTTTATGAGAAAAATACTGTTGATGATACCCAATGATTCCGCATATTAACTCAATTTCGAATATTTTTGGAAATTGTACACTTTTAATGCGAAAAGACGATATATGTGTATAATAAATACTTGTCGATTTAGTAACACTATCTTTTGCGAGTTCGACTGCTGGTCGACACCCCCCGCAGCGTTTCAGTGCGTTGACCCGACGCCAGTTGATTTTTAATCGACTTACATTGCGCGTTATTCAAAAATATTAGTACAATTAATCGTTACCTTCATGATTTTTAAAGTTATCCCATTGAGAATCATCATTACTACTTGTCTTCATAGTTGTTCGTAATCAGTGAAATATTGAAATACGCAGTGATATCGTTTGAGTTTTGATTTTGTTTAGAAAATACTTCAGAGTGTGATTGATTAAAAATAAACTTACGTTATGTCCGATGTCCATCGGCGCTAAGAGCGGTAATTGCCGTCGTCTTGGCTTCCTCCACATCAGAACCACGGCTACAATCAGTAGTACGGTCGTGGCGCCCCCCACAGCTCCTAAAGCAGCGCTCAACGCATTACCATGGTATTCGTCCCAGGCGGGGACCCCACGCGGAGCTGTCATGGCTTCGGGTCTAGCTACCCTTCCTATAGTTGTAGTCTCGAAGTTTTTGTGAATTTCTTCGTAATCGTATTCCCATGGCGTCCCGCCGGGTGCGTGTGGATCTGCCCACGGCTTATCTGTCAGATAACAGAATTAGCTACGTGTAATAGTCACATCGATCCGTTCTCTTGCACGCGTTTTAGATTTGCCGTTACTCATTGTTTTTGCAATTCCCTTTTTTTTGTTGATAAATCGCCTTTATTGTTGAAAATTAACAATATAGTGCACGTACTAATGTTGCTGCTGATAATTTTGATTGATCGAAGGCAATAACAATGAATTAAGCAGAACAAATAAAAAAACACAAGTCTAATAGTTTTTCAATACAGTTAAAATTTAAGAAATTATATATTTCTGAAATTGGACAACCAAAGTCGATCGAGATCGGTTAAAAATCCACAGGTATTTTCATAGTTGATCGGAAGGCGAGCCGGAACTTGAGCATATTGACAGCAAGTAACAGATTAACATTAATATTTTACAACATGAACACAATGACCAATAGGTATAAACTCGTACATACATATTTATATACAGTGTATTGTTTATAACAATAAAAAGTTTTATCGCATGGTAACTAAAGGTTTCTAAGGTAATGCACAAATTTTTTGACATGTTTTTTTTTTAAATCGATCAGTAAATCTATTAAATGTTAATTAAAATGTACTCACCCATCGAGAGAAATAATATTTAAAAAATAAAATCTGCTCTTTTTGATGCTTAGCAGAGACGTGCCTAGGGCGGGAGGGCGCGCGCGACTGGGCGGCGGCGTCGTTTGCCTTATCATTAACGCGACTTGTTTACCCCGACGCTACTTCGTGATCTGAGTCGAGAATTTTGTTACAGTACTAAGGTGTATGTTTGGCTTAGGAGAACGCGGCCAGAGACACATTTCTTCGAACCAAACAAACCGTTAAAACAATAGGAAACTTCGATTGTTTTAAAATAAATTAATTTAACGCAAAGCACCAAATTATCAGTGGATGGTACCTTAGAGACGGTCAAAGAAATATAGGAAGGCGAGGGATGAGCTGGGAGGATGAGGTTAAGTTGACGGCCAGTCCTAACTGGAGGAGGGTTGCTAAAGACAGACAACAATGGAAAATGTTAGAGGCCTTTGTCACTATGAACTATGAAGTACTAAGGTGTATGTTTGGCTTAGAAGAACGCGGCCAGAGACACATTTCATTTAACTAAACAAACCTTTAAAACAATAGGAAACTTCGATTGTTTTAAAATATATACATTAAACGCAAAGCACCAAATTATCACCGGATGGTACCTTAGAGACGGTCAAAGGAATATAGGAAGGCAAGGGATGAGCTGGGAGGATGAGGTTAAGTTGACGGCCAGTCCTAACTGGATGAGGGTTGCTAAAGACAGACAACAATGGAAGATGTTAGAGGCCTTTGTCAAGATTCACACTGAACTGAGAAGTGTTCTGTAAAACGTTCAAAAATTAAATAAACAGTCTTAAAAGTTCAGGATAAACCACTCATTGATTAAGTGATTGATTGAAATTAAATGCAAGATGAAGACGCAGGTATTATAATCATATATTTATTCAAAACTCTAAGCAATATTATTATTCTTGTTTGATGATTGCATGATACCATCACAGTGTGTACTTCTGTCGTGAGGCAAGCCTGAACTGGGGTTCAAAAAGTATAGTTGCAATCGTTACATTACGTCATATGTTATTTCATACAATACATTCAATTCAGAAATTTATCTATCTGCATAATCGTACCGAGAGTCCATCTGTTGATCTACTGGAATAAAATAAAACTTCAATTAACACGCAGTGGTTGATATCATTGACTGCCTATTTCTGCTGCGAATCAATCATGTGTTCCGATTTTAAGAGTCGCATACCCGTTTAACTATACAATTAAAATGTTTTTAGAGGCAATGATCAAGGGGAGATACTTTGAGCGAGCGAAATTGTTTGATAGAAAATGTGAATATTCGAAACATGTAAATAGGCATATTTATCTTGAAACTTGTTAGCGTGATTCAGGAATTTATCAAATATCTTTTGTTTTATGTTAGCTACCATCACAGCCACATTGCTAATCGGGTGCCGGCATTCACATTAAGTAGACGAGATTACGGTCTACCTGATTGTAAGTAGTCAGCGCCGCTCATGCATCAGCAATAGTACAGAAAAGACGCTGGCGTAGGTACCTATCAGTGGGTTCCAGAAATCACTTAATATGAGGTGCAAGTGATACTGATGTTGATTGCATTAAAAAAGTAGGCCTCTAGATGCAATTAGTTCTTAAGCAATTTGAAAGTATAAGAATTCGAAAATGTTTGCATAGAAAAATTTTACGCGATTTTAAGCCCCTCTAAAAAAAGCTTCTCTCTTTTTAACACTTTTTTATAGACTTGACCGTATCTTATACGCAAGCTTTCGATATAACTTTCATCAATTTCAAGATTTAATTTTAATACTTTGGCTTAAAATCCTGAGCAGAATAACTAGAATAAAGTTTACGTTACGTGTTTTTATAACATTTAAATTAAATAACTACACTTTTTAAATTCAAGATCGAATTATAAAAGTCACATATTTATAGCAAATACAAGATAGGAATCGACATTGTCCAGCGAAAAATGAACAAAATGAAACAACCGGACACTCTGTAAAACATCGAACTCGCAAAGATTCCTACAACAATTAGATGTTGTCTTTATTGCGTCGAAGCAATCGCGTGCAAGGCACTGCGCCACATCCATTACTTAACGACACGGAATGCGAAACACGACTAAATCACGGCCATTCGTGATACGACAAACGATTTTCTGTCCTACAATGTTCTTATGACACTAAAAATACGATCTATTTTAGTGTCAATTAGAGATTAGTGTGTTAGATGGGAATTAAAGTGAGTACATTTTTTTTTGTATTGTTTGGATGGGTGGACAAGTTCACGATCAATCTGGTGTTGAGTGGTTAGCGGAAACTATAGAAAATAGACACAGGGTAGTGAGCAAAGTCTCAGTTCGCGAACTATGGAGAACAGCTGTCAAGGCTTTAAGGATTCCACATGACTACGACTGCTCTGCCAAGAGTAACAGACTATGATGAAGTGGTACCTACCAATACGAGCTCACAAAATGCTACCACCAGTAGGTATATATGTTTTTATAAGGATAGATTGGCAAAAAAGGTAACGGATTAAGGTGAGAGTGGTGTGTTCAATGAGAAAGACGCCCGATATACATACCTATACAGGTATGTAACATCCAATGTCACTTATTATGCCGAACTTCAAATTCCGAGATTCCATTTTTTTCTAAATACCCACTTTTGACACAATAGCGTGGTAGCAGAGAAACAAAAATGTTTTTAATAGTTCATTCATTAAAACCATATCAATAATGTACCTACTTACATCATATTTTTTAACAAGAAAAATTAAAAGTACAAACACAAAATTACGTTTTAACAATAAGTAATATTACATTAGATAGAATAAGATTGGCACTGGGCGCGGTGTCTGACCAAGAGACATTATTAGGACTGCCGATGTAGTTTTGGCGTACTACCGTAGCTGTAGCATAATGCAGAACCGGCTGTGTTCACAATCAAATATACTGTTCAAAAAAAGCTATTTGTTTGCAAATGTGCAAATGTTTTGAATCTTTTATCTACCTATCTACCATTGGCCTCGAGGGGCTATTCTGGCTTCAACTTAGTTGGTGGGCGGGCTTACAGGGCTTAGCATCTTCAGCCCTTTGTTACCCATTGCTGGGCATAGTCCTCGCCTTTTTTTATGCCATAATGTTTGAACACCTTCCATTCTCATCTACAACGTCCTAAATATCGTATCGGCCCGGTCGTGCCGATATTCTGGCACCACTACCTCACCTACCAATTTCGACTACCATCAAGTCTCTGTCCGACTCCATCTATTGTCATTTCGTCTGACTAAGTGTCCAGGGCTCTGCCTGGGATAATTTTCGAACATCTGCCCTAACAATAACAGTGCTTTGCTGAATTGACGCCCGGATTGGAACACTCGTATTTTGTATATGCACACCATTTATGCTATGTTCTTTTTATGTATTACACGAGTCAGTTCAGATTGGAAAACAAAAAAAATACGTTAAGTGTACAAAGATGGCTATATCTGCCGCGAAGCCGTTTCGAAGGGTGGGGCAGCCGATATTTAGTACAGTAAAGATTTTGACTTCATGCTTTATGATAGGTCAGCGGCAGTCAGATTTTTTATTGTCCTTGTAAGCAGACGAGCATACGGTCCATCGGATGGTGAGCGTTTCCCATGGACTTCAGCAATGCCAGGCCACTGCCTACTGGAAATTTGTGACATGTATCGATATAACATAAGCGGTTCATTTATACCAATAAAAAATATAGCTATCGCTGTTTATTACGTATAATGTATTAGCTATTAGATGTGGTGCTGGCGGCGCATGTTGCGCATCCCTTGTACGGCTTTCCAGACGAACGCTTCCATCCTCAACGAGCTAAAAGTTGACCAGAGGCTATCCACCAAATGCCTATACAGAGTGCTCAAATATTTTGATCATATAGCAAGAAAACCCTTTGACAACTTGGAGAGACTTATAGTGACAGGTAAATTGGATGAAAGACGATCCAGAGGTCGGAGCAGAAAAAGATGGAGTGACCAAGTGTCCGAGTATCTAGACATGAGACTGAGCCACGCACTTCATTTTGCCACTGACCGACAAAAGTAGCTACAAATTACAAAAAAAGGTTACAGGCGGGCGCATCACTATGTTCAGCAATGAGCGATCGACTGAAGGAGGAGGAGGAGGAGCTATAAGATATAATCAGATTCAATATTGATTTTGCCCTAAAAACTTCATTACGAATCCTCCCGATCCATTAATAGTACTTTTAGGTACCTCAAGCATCGGTCACCGTCCTCGCCGAACCCGTCGCTAGCTACGAAGGGCTCGACGAGTAAATTAATCCATAGACACAGTCCAGGGTTTCTCGCCAGATCTTCTAATAGGCGTTTCAGATCCGGTGGTAGATTCTGCGAAGCACTGCTCTTGCTAGGGAGGGTGTTAACAACACTCCCGGTTTGAGCCCCGTGAGCTCACCTACTAGCTCGATGAATTTAGAATAGCCCCTCGAGGCTACTAGAACAGGGTGGAAAAAACAAAATTTATTCGGTTGCTGTTAAATATTTTAGTGATCAAAAGTTGTAACAGGCTGTAAAAAAATATAAGTATGCCTAGACGGACCATATTCATCAATGGATTCACACTAGGGGCACTGAGGACTACTAGCTAGTCACTGTTACTGTTAGCGAGAAAAGAAAGTGAACAGTGCTTTCAGCTAGACTAAACCTTTTTAATGACCAGTAGTGTCCTCTTTAAGAAAGTATGATTTTTTATTGTCGATTCAAAATATTTTCTCAGTGATAAGTAAATAAAACAATAGTATCATTTAACTATAATATTATTTTTTATTGTTTACCTATAATCTTTATCGTTATGAGGCAAATTTACATGCAATTGTAAAGAAATAACATTTATACTTAATGTAATAGGTCGCCATCTCTGATTAGTTTGTGTACCCATTCGGGTTTGGTTTCAGGATTTTGAATGGCATTTTGATTACTTGAAGTGTCAAGAGATGGCGTTACTACGTAATCACTTTTTTTAATACAAATGACAATGTGCATCTTCATTGTTAACTTAATTCAATCCTTTACTTATTTTTAAATACACTAATTTACACCTTCATACAATATTTACAAAATAATAGCCTCATTCAGATTTCCGCAGGTTTTTTGTGAAATGGGAACGTTTGTTTGTACCTCGCTATTCCAAGGCAAATGAAACCTGAAAAATACAATTACAGATCTAAAAATTTTTGATTATCAGTCCAATTTAATGTTAATATTAAAAATCTGATACACATTAAATAAATACCAGAACTAGAATAGTGCTGTCGACCAAAAAATTGGTTGGAGTCTGCGCGTTATTAGCATTTTAGCAATCAGATGAAGTAGAAAAAGTCAGGTAGTGGTACTAACAATTGCCACAGGTCATAACATTCCCATCAATACAATATTGTACTAATTATGTAAAGACAGTGTTAAAATTTTAGATAAAATGAAAACTTAGTCTCATTCAAGAAGATTCAAGACGATCCAGTTCCTTAAATTCATTAGTACTATGTGCTTCTTCGACTTAGTTTTTTTTCTATGTTACACAACATAGGAGCCAATATTGTATAAATTTCTATTGTATTTTAATGGCATAATGTACAACATTATAAAATTATTAATGTTTATAGTTTTTATCTTTTATGTTGCTCTAAGTTTTGGCAGAATTTTCATGACTGGCCGCCTGCCTGACTTCAACCCTCTTTGGGAATGCTTTTGTTGACCTTGAGCCTTAGTTGTATTGGCTTTGGTCAGGTTTTGGCTCTTAGTCGCCTTCTATGACACCCATGAGCTAAGTTTGGGTTAGGGGTATTCATAGGCGCCCGCACGCTTGTGGTGGTATATGGTATATGTTAGAGGAAGTCTCACAGTGGCACCTGTGACCGACAAGTTGAGAATTGCGCGTATGGGTTGATATGTACATGTGATGAGATGAAATGACAATGAGGTTGATAAGAGAGTTATAACTATGAATGGAAGGCTTTAGAGGCAGAGACATAAGAACAAATGGATGGTTTGCGTGAAAGGCAATATGTGTAAGAGGTACCGACACCAGATGACTGGGAGAAGGACAGGAGAATGATGATGAGTTTTTATCTTTTAGATTTTTTAAATCATACTAACCAAAAGAGCCAAAAGACATTGCGTATTTCCCGAGGATGGTTTTTTGTTTCCATGAGCAATTGGCTAAATAACCTCCAATTCCGACAAGACCTACTGATCCAACAATTCTGCAGGCTAAGCAGTCACGAGGTGCTGCTGTTACTTCTTTCATTTCACTTCACGTTTATGTTTTGTATAATATTAGGTAATGAATGAGACGAAAATTTATGATTTTATTTTGAATTTTGAATTTGCTGCAGAATTTCTACTTTCATTGTCAAAATTTGGAGCTGTCTTCAACTGTCAAAATTGAGTACTAGTTTAATTTTCCTAACAGGAAAGGCGAAGGTATCACACAATATAGTTAATCTTCCATATAGTTGGTTTATTTGAAACTGAACTTGAAACCACGTCCAGCGATTTCATTTCCTTTTCCCACGTTGGGGCGTCCTTTATAGATGACACGTGATCAATAAGCCTCTGTTAATACGTTTGGATCTGCAGTAAAAATACCTCAATTAACGTAATAAAACATGTCACATAGCTGAAAACATTGCGTTTCTCTTTGAAATTCACATTTTACGTGAAAGATTTGTTTTGGCGGGATCTCTCATCTTTTCATTAATAAAGATTCTTTATATTATAGACATTATAGATATTCTTTGAACTAGAGCAATAAAAATAAATTTTACGAATGCTACACCACACTTATATATTTTATTTCGGTTGACGAGTAAATGAACGAGTTCACAGTAGTAATAAATATACTCTTGAATTGAAGTTATTCATTTACAGTGGGATACGATAACCACCACGTTTTCTTATTCTAGACTTGGTAACCCTTTATTAAAAAAAAAAGGTGCGGATCCTATAATGTTTATCAGAATCGACGACGAATGATCGAATTGATATATCGATAGTTTATTGGGTAGTTACAACAGAAATTGGCCTCCGTCTTTCAGATTTACTCTATTACTTTATTATTGCTCTATCTTGATAAATGAGGTTACGATCTACTAGACGTTAGGAGATCGATTTGAAAAGGAATAATATATTGTGAAGCGGAGTAATAGCGAAGGTTATAAGGCCCATTTCTTGATAAAGGGCACATCGAAGTCACATTGATCAAGTGAGCTGGAAAATCTTCCAACACAGTCTCAAACTCTTTTGTTTTACTTCAAGAGGTGTCGTGTGACATAGTAACCTGTGTTCTTTAAAGTAGGTCAAGTGCTTGGTGTGAATACGTTATGGAAGAATGAGATTTTGAAGGGAAACTTTTTAGGCGCATGAGGGTAAAATTTTTACAGATGTAACTTCACGTAGGTATGCAACGGAAGTGTCGAAAAAGAGAGAGAGCGATCGTGACCGATTGAGAGAGTAAGACAGGGCGAATGTAGCATGAAGCAACTAGCCATGGAGTGAGAGTAGGGAGCAAGCAAGTGAGAAAGATCGATAGAAAAAGTGAGACAGAATGCTCAGTTCCTACATACTTTAAAACATATGTATAAAGTATTTTATTTTTAATACAGCGCCATCTGTGAGATGTTTTAATACTAACGTGTGTATGAAACCTCTTGTAGTGAATTTTAATTTAGGATATACGTGAAGTTAAAATATCAATTCACAGAGGGCGCTACCTCATACTATAAAAGGTGATTTACAATTATTTACTAATGACAAAATTTTACTAATAATATACTTANAACATATGTATAAAGTATTTTATTTTTAATACAGCGCCATCTGTGAGATGTTTTAATACTAACGTGTGTATGAAACCTCTTGTAGTGAATTTTAATTTAGGATATACGTGAAGTTAAAATATCAATTCACAGAGGGCGCTACCTCATACTATAAAAGGTGATTTACAATTATTTACTAATGACAAAATTTTACTAATAATATACTTAAACATTTAGGATAATTGTATTTTAATTTTTGATGGTTTCACTTCGAACACGTGTGAATTGCACAAATGTTATTTTTTTTTTTAAATTATGACATCAGTCTAAGTATACATTTTTAACTTTTTAAACGACTTTTTTTTCTTTTTTTTATTGCTTAAATGGGTGCACGTGCTCACAGCTCACCTGGTGTTAAGTGGTTACTGGAGCCTGTAGACATCTACAACGTAAATGCGCCACCTCACAGTATAGTTATAGTTATATATGAAGTTATGTATAAAGAAAAGAGGTTTGTGATTCGACTGTTTTTTTTACGTGTGAGATGGGGTCCCATTTAAACTTCATATTTTTTCCCTAACTATTCGCTTTTGGCCTAAGAGGCTGTTCCAGCTACGCCCGGACTGGTAGGTGAGCTCACGGGCTCAGCCTGAGAGAATTTGCTAACACTAGCCCCAGTAAGAGCAGTGCTTCGTAGAATCTACCACCGGATCGGAATCGCGACCTGCTGAGAAGATCAGGCGAGAAACTCAGTGGGCTGTGTCTATGGGTTAGTTCGCTCATCGAACTCACGAGGACGAGTGACCGGTGCTTGAGAGGCCTAACGCCACCGAGAGTGTATAATGTATGTGTAATAATGAATATTAAATTGATTTCGACTACATTGATGAAATAGGACAACTCTGCATAGAATTGAGGCTTAATAAATTTTAATGCAAATGTGGGTCATTTAAAGTCGTCGTGGCCTAAAGGATAAGACGTCCGGTGCATTCGTATTTAACGATGCACCGGTGTTCGAATCCCGCAGGCGGGTACCAATTTTTGTAATGAAATACGAACTTGACAAATGTTCACGATTGACTTCCACGGTGAAGGAATAACATCGTGTAATAAAAATGAAACCGCAAAATTATAATTTGCGTAATTACTGGTGGTAGAACCTCTTGTGAGTCCGCACGGGTCGGTACCACCACCCTGCCTATTTCTGCCGTGAAGCAGTAATGCGTTTCGGTTTGAAGGTTGAGGTAGCCATTGTAATTATACTGAGACCTGAGAACTCAAATCTCAAGGTGGGTGGCGTCATTTACGTTGTAGATGTCTATGGTCTCCAGTAATACTTAACACCAGGTGGGCTGTGAGCTCATCCACCCACATAAGCAATAAAAAAAGAATACTTTATGGCGTTATCGTGTATGACGGTAGGCAGGCCTGGCTGTCCCTCTGGCATTGCTGACGTCCATGAGCGACTGTAACCACTTACCATCAGGTAGGCCGTATGCTCGTCTGCCTAAAAACACAATAATAATAAATAAATAAAATGTACTTATTGAAAGAAAAACAAAACAAAATTATTTTTTAAATGGAAATATAAAAAGAGAGAGAAAATTTTTATTTCGCAGTTTTAGATGTAATTAATTATAAATACAGTAATATAACTGATATAGGATATTTAGTAAAGTTGACTTAAGATACATTTTACGTTTATAATAATATAGCTAGCTACCTACCCAAAACAGTGTAATTAGGTTAAGTTGATTAACAAACCCGATTAGGAAGACGACCACACATATTGTATTATTGTAATATATATAACATGAATTTGGTTTGTCTTACTAGTGGTGGGACTTCTTGTGAGTCTGCACGGGTAGGTACCACCACCCCGCCTATTTCTGCCGTGAAGCAGTAATGCGTTTCGGTTTGAAGGGTGGGGCAGCCGCTGTAACTATTCTGAGACCTTAGAACTTATATCTTAAGGTGGGTGGCGCGTTTATGTTGTAGATGTGTATGGGCCACTTAACACAAGGTGGGCTTTGAGCTCATCCATCCATCTAAGCAATAAAATAAAAAAAGGAAGACGACCACACATTATTAATATTGTATTATGTTATAAAACATTATATAGCATACATTTGGTTTGTATAAACGTTAAAGAAATTATAATAATAAAATAGAAAGAGGGATAATCAACCAAGGGTAATTTCGGTCAGTCTTTATTTGTTAGCGCACATCTTCGGAACTACTGAACGAATTTTCATATAGTTTTCACAGAATTGATTCGAAGAAAAATATAGGATTTCATTAAAGTCCGAAGGAACTAAAAAATATGTGTGGTGTCGTGGGAAACTTATTGTGGTACACCTCATTCACGGTTGTTTGCATAAGAGTTAGTGTATTGCGCAAACGAACGCTCTGAGATCGTGGTCAATGAATGATTAAAAAATATGTCATTTTTTGGATGTTACTACAAAGTTAAGTCGTACACTGTGTGCATTACTAATTTGTACGTTATTACGAAGTTAAGTCCTACACTGTGTGCATAACTAATACAAATCTAACGTTACGGACGTTTTTTCCCGGTTAGGGTACCCCTCCGCATCGACCCATAAGGAATCCAAAAAGGTGTCATTTTAAGATTTTTGAAACTTACTTGTTTACTGTGATGTGATTCAGCGGTATCTAAGGTTTCTTCTATGGCGTAGGGTCGAATTTTTGGGCCTGCTTTAATAGTTTTTGAGCTTTTTTTAAAAAAAAAAAGCAATTTTCCTTCAGATCTCAAATAAAGGGAAGGTAGAATTTTCTAATTGACTAATAAAAATTCGGAACATGAAATTACGTGCAAATGAAAAAAATTATTTAGGTAAATCTCTATTTTCAAAAAGATATGCAGAACATTTTTTATAGAGAAGCCAATTTTAGATCGTTGAAAAATGACATACCTTTTTTAAAATGGTGAGAGTATGGTTTTACCCAGAATTGGGCACATTTTGACTTGATTTTAATCAATGTAAAGTAACTAAGAAATATGTGTTAAAAAGTAAAGTGTAACTTCACGCAGTGCATGTTGTGTATTAAAATTTTATGATAAATAAAATAAAAGAATTTAAAATACAGAAAATGTCAGTTGTAACCTGTTCAAAAATTATCATCCACATCACATAGAAACGTTATTTATGTTCTGTATAAGTTAAGTTGGCCTAAAATGCCTCGTAAGTGAAAGGAAGGTGGATTCTCTAAACGTAACGATGCGTGCGTGACGTACTTACCAATAGGGCTTATTACGAGCGGAGTTGAATTGAAGAAAGCCGTGTAATCCAACTTATGGTAATGTTATATAATTGGATTATGTTGTGCGCATGCTTCAAATACCTTGATACTTAAAACTACTCTACACCTATTCTATTCTTTTCTATCAGCTCACAGACGTCCACTAGTTGAGATAGGCCTCCCCCAAACCTAAAATTATTACATAGGCATCCCCCAAACCTAATATATAATTAATTTAAAACCTAAAATTCTAAAATCAAATAGGTATTGACAGTTATGACTTTTGTATAATTTTTTTTTAATCCATGCTCCAATGGAGTTTAGTGGTTGCTCTCAAATATTAAGTGTATTATTTGTGGTGGTTACAACACGTCACATAATCTAGGAGCAATTGACAATCTAGTACTAATAGGAAAACAATTGACTGCATTAAATTTCATAAATCATTTAGCAATGCTATGTTATGATTAGCAATGTTCTGGCAATAATATAATAATTTCCCAGCTTGTCATGAATACTGAAATATTTCCTGGTATTAAATCAAATGCGAAGAGTTACGTTCTATTTATAATATTATTGTTGTTTCCTTGAACGATTCTCTGGCATCAAATTCGATATTTTGCATTGCTTACTTAAATTATGACACAACAGTTCTTTGAGGTATAATTGGGAAGATTACTTTTATTAATTTAATTTTATTTTTTATTACTTTTATTAAAAAGGGCTGTGTGAGATGATACGATCCAAGGAAGCAATAATAGGAAAGTTAAGGTTTGCCTACTCGTAAAAAAGCTCAGGCTCTTGTTGAGTCGGAGATATTTTCTACCTGACTATAGATATATATTTAGGGAGACAGCGACCCTATCCAATGTCAGCTCTGTCAGTTTTATTGGAACTAGAGGTCCCGCAGTAGTCGAAATTCGACTATAATTAATTGGAATTGTATAATAAGTTTGTACACTATTATGATTATATTTCATACTTCTATAATCACAAATTTCGGGCTACACTATAAAAAATATTAATAAAGACAAACAATATTTAATCTATTCTCAATTTGACAACAGACGTCAAGAACAAAAGTTTGACAATAAATAGTATGCATGCGTGTGTGCGTCAAATACATGGTATGTAGTGTGTGTAATGTTTTCTTTATTGAGTTAATGTATCATTTATGCATTCTTTTTAAAAAATATTAGCATTGTGCACTTCTTCTCTATATTCTCTATAAGTGTGGAAAATTTCATACTCCTCCGTCCGCGCAATTTTCATAAAAAGGGATACAAAGTTGCTTCACGTAATAATATATAGGGGTCATACACAAATAGAGAAAAAAAAAGTGCAGCAAAAAAATATCTCAGAATCAGTGTGAAACAAACAATTTATTATTTAACTATTGACTATCAATCTTTTAATCACTGTAACCGAGATCAATGTGTCTTATATTTGGCATAATCGCAATTTTTATATTTTTGCGGACCACAGAAGAGACAATTTAGTCTACAAGAGATGAAAAGCTGTGATGCAGCGTAAGCTAAAATATATTAAGACAACATAATCAAACACATGTAGCCACTGATATAAACGAATACCGAAACGCAAATAAAATGTCAAAATAATCACATTAATTGGAATATAAAAAATAAAATAATAATGTCTACAGAAAGGAAAATCCCTTCGGTGGACTTATGAAACAAAACAAAATTTCGAATGATAATAATTTTACAGCCATGGTATATTACTCGTATTGAACCCCCTGAACGAAATCAATAAAAATAAAAAAAATGTTTTCGTTTCCTCTATTTACATTGATTAGATTTATAATTTTTTCTATTGCGAATATAAAATGTACTAAAAAGTTTGAGGCTCTAACTTAGAATATCAAATGTTGCCAAAATCAAACCTCTTTCTAACCAACTTTAAAAAAGGAGTAGGCCCTCGGTTCAACTATTTTTCTACTTACTACTTTCTCTACTTAGACCTACTAAGGTATGTTTCTTACACATTTTCTGTGGACATAGTCTTTTCGGTGGACATCGGGACCACAGGAAAGATGTCCACAGAAAAGATGTATTATAAAAACTCTTGCGTAAAGAAATTAACTTTAAGGTTAGAAATCAAGCAACATGCTTTTCATTTACTTGTACTAAATGCTCATATAAAAACAATAAATATACATTTTTATAGATAATATTTACATGTCTATAATTGGAACAGGAAAGAACACTTGATCTTTTACGTTTATGTGTGTTTTGGAATAAAAAATATATTTTCACTCGCACTGGAATCGAAACAACAAAATATCAAACGCCGGAATGGCCACTATTTAGTGATGCCAACAGTTAAAAAAAAAAACTTAATGCGGTCGAATAAATTAAAATTTGATGTCGTTTTATCGCGTCCACAGAAAAGACTCCATTTCATGTAACCATATGTTTATTGGATTTATTGTATACAGATAGTAACGATATATATTTTTTATTCTCAATATTATCATCTTTATTATATTGTTTGTGTTACAAGTAAATAATTTTAATATATAGGGTACTTTAACTATTTTTAAACATGGCTCAAACATTATACCTTCGTCTTGTAACAGTCCACAGGAAGAGATTTTTTGATGTTTAACGCCATCAAAATGAACTTATGAAATGTAATATTTTACAAGATACGATTAAAATGAGTAGTAATATAGTACCTTTACGATTTAAATACTTTCAAATATTCGCCAATTTGCTCTTTTAGATGATACATTGCTATAACACTTTTTTTACCCTTTTTGTGTATGACCCATAGATAGGCATATAGGAACACCACTTCAATTTCAATCCGTCGCTGTTTTTAAATATGCGATATAAAGTTAAAGGGTGGCAAGCACTGACTGGAATGTTAATTATTTCATTCACAAAATGACTTTGATCACTATGTGTGCGTTTCACATTCGGTAGATGCGAAAAAAATTTTTTTGGAACGAAGTTCCTTATGTGACGATGCGGAGGGGGTACCCTAACCGGGAAAAACGTCCGTAACGTAAGATTTTTTCTATTTAGTTTGTTATCAATAGATGTCGCTGCACCTAAATTCAACAATTCCTGAATCGCGGTAACGAGATGTTACACAGTTGATAGACGTTTTCGTATTTCTTTTGCTCAATCATACTTACCTGGCGTAGGGGATACCGTGATCATGCAGGCGGTTCCCCCAGGACGAGGCTGCTCCATCCATTGCACTGCAGAGTGGTTGACCCTTGCGATTATTTTTATTTTTATCAATAAAAAATCACAATAAAAATTGTATACCCGAATAATTAATATTTATACTTCGAAGATAACTTAAAATTAATATTTTTATAATAAGGAACTTCGTTCCTATCCGGTGTCCCACGACACCACACATCTTTTTTATCGCCTTGTCTTAGATGCTAGCTATTTATGTTTGTCTCGTACCTCGTTGTTTCTCTTTTCGAGTCTCATTTCCGTTTCGATCGATTTTCAAATCACAGCGGTATCTGTTAAAATGGAAGGTTAAAATACTTAGATTATTATCTTATACCTTTAAACGAGCAATTCTTGTATATTAATATATTATTATACCTATTCTGAATCTCGGAAACGGCTCCAACGATTTTCATAAAATTTAGTACACAGGGGATTTCGGGGGCGATAAATCGATCTAGCTACGATTTATTTTCAGAAAATGTTGTTTTATTCGTGTTTTCAGTAATCAACTCTTCCCCACATCTATTGGGATAATATGGGAATAATAATGCTATTTTTCTTAATTGACGGTAACTAACCGCTTTAAAGACACAACAAGTTGACGTTATCAAAAAAAAACCGAGCAATGCTCGGTCATCGTCTAGTGTTAATTTAAATATGAAAGATCCTCGAAATATCTTGTGTACTTTATGCAGTTTCAAGTAATTAGAGACATTTCAATTAGAGATATATCAGATAAGAAATGTTCTTTACGAACATGTTTGTAATGACCCACAATGACAAAATAGAGATAAGAATGGAATCGATAAAATTAAACAATATAATAATATTGTGTTACAGTTAGCACATGTCTTGGGGTATAATTCGACTTGGGACACGTCACAGGACTAATATCTAACTATGAATACGTCCAATGATCGCAATTTCACAATAATCAGTGATATCTCACGGTTTATATAATTATTTTTTTGTTACTTTTTCTTTCTTGTTTCGTTACATACATTTTAAAGAAAAAAAAGCTATTAATTACATTTAGAAAATAATGAACACCAAAAAGTAAGAGGCAAAAGAAAACGTACGACAGTAAATTATAATATTTAATTTGAATATCGATGCGGGTGTTTCGAAATTAGACACCCAGTAATTTTTGTTTGAGTTATTCGATTAATAAAACTTACGTGACGCGATTTGTACACGCGGCCGGCAGTGTAATCATAAGCAGCGATTTTTATATACAATTTTGATCTTTACATCTCCTGTTCCTATATAACTAGTTTAGCCAATAAAGACAAAATACATAAAGTAACTCGATGAATATGCAATATTCACAAAGAATATTGTTAACGCGTGTTTATTAATAACTAGCGACCCGCCCTCACTTCGCTTCGGAAACTGTAATTTATTACTAAATTCTACACTATTTAATGGACGTTATTATACATATAAGCCTTCCTCTTCAATCACTCTATCTATTAAAAAACCGCATCAAAATCCGTTGGGTAGTTTTAAAGATTTAAGCATACATAGGGATATAGGGACAGAGAAAGCGACTTTGTTTTATACTATGTAGTGATGATTTGACTGATTGGCTGGTGCAGTAGTTAGCGGTCCTGACTATTGCGCCACGGGTCGTGGGTTCGATCCCTGCATCGGGCAAACATTCGTTTGATGAAGATGTTTGTTTAATTTTAGTATCATAGTAGCATTACAGCCATTCTTTTTAGTTGTTTTTTTTAAAGGCGCCTAGAAACATTTTGCTTTATTTTAAATGTATTTACTGAAATTATAACTCGTCAATAGCTGCAAAACAAAACAAAAACAATTTTAAAACTAAACATAGCTGCAAAACTATTTTAAAACTAAACGATACGTTTTAATACTAATAACAGGCAAAAAATAAAAATGCTTATTTTTTATTTATTTATTTATTTATAACTTCTTATACTATAAAGTATAAAGGCGGACTTAATGCCATAGGCATTCTCTAACAGTCTACCTTAGGGGAGTGCAGAGATGAAGCTTGGTAGGTGTAGTGTGAAGGTGATATTACTGAAACATAATAATATGTGTATATATAACATACATAATATTTATAGATACAAATACTCGTACTGAAATAAATACATATACATAAATATATAGATATACATATATATTTACATCCTACAATCTTTTTGGCGTCTGCACGTCGTGCATCATTACGACGTCCTCCAGTTCCCATTGCTTTTTTTAACATGTCTTAATGAATATTGCTTAGTTTTTCGATTTCCAGCTCCGTGAGATACGTCATTTTCCGATAATTTTATTTTTCGCGATATTCTTCTTGCGTTCGTGCCGCAACATTTTTGAACCCCGAACCATGGTCATAAATTATAGGCGTCCTGGATATATTGATCGTGATTTACCTATGGCATCGACTATTTAGCATCCTCATAGGATGAACGACATTTGTAAGTGCGGCGTTGCCNTACCACCTACGGCGAATATATTGTTTTGATTAAATATCGTGTGTAAATTGTGATCCAATGTTGCAAACGAGCTGGCAACGTCGCAGTTGTGGACGCCAAATACGCGGATCCCTAGTCAGGAACTCCCCGAGATATGCGGCTGTCAATATACGCGCGACAGCAGTGCCACACCTGCGTTACGATTTCGTCGCGAACTGTTTAATATATTATTGCAGCCTTTTAAGAGATAATTTGGCTTCTATCGATATTTGTCCTACGGCTAGCCAGGACCAATGGGACGTAAACCCCACTGGCCATCAAAGTGGCGTCCGGTATGCGGACGCCAAAAGCAGGTGGACGCCAGTTTAAATGCATTTTTTTCTTCAGAGGACGTCTAGTTGTTTGGGGGATAAATATATATATATACATATACGTATCATAAATATATACATATAAAAACATATATAAACAAATATTATCAATTAGATGACTCTGCTAACTCTCTGAGAAACAGTTCTCGAACCTTCGTCTTAAGCGCTTCACGTGTAGTGGCCGACCTTATCCCGGCGCTCTTGGTCTGGGTAAGTCAGTCAAAACAATGAAATGATTCTGTTGTCCGTCGTGTTTGATACGTGCGCAAAGTTTTCAAACCCAGGACGCTTTTTCGGACGATCTTCGACTTTGATCAGTTCGCTGTCAAACTTTAGGAACATCTTCTAGATTAATCGGAATATTTCCCGAAAATGTTGATCGAAATCGGTTCGACCGTTTCGGAGTATAGGGAATACATACATACATGCGCACATCGACTTTCATCTATATATATTAAACACCTGCCTCATAAAAATGAAATTATAAAGTATCATAGTCAAATTTTGACCTGCGCGCGAACTCTTTTATTATTTGAATACTTTATGAGCATACCGAAAACAGCCGTCATCATAATTGCCTTATTGTTGCTGCCGCTGATTACTCCCCGAATCCTGATCACGCAGGAGCCAGTCATCGACGCCGCCCTAGACAGTAGCTAGATCCAATAACTCTTGCATTAAGCACCTTTAGCTCTAAAGCTAGGAGTAGTCTCAGGGACTCCGGTAGCCGTACTCGTTGATCTTGGCAAAGAGCTCGACGTGCAACCCAACCCATGCATCAGCCCGCTGAGTTTCTCGCCGGATCTTCTCAGCAGGTCCGATCCGGTAGTAAATTCATTCGCGAAGCAGCTACTCTCAAGATGTTAGGTCTTCTTTGGAGACGCTCGGGTAGCTGTTAGCAAATCCCACCCCTCCTGGCTGATTCCTTGCACGCCCGTCTGTCCTGGTGAAACTGGAAAGACCTCCTGGCCATCAGTAATCAATCAATTAATTAAAAAACAATTTGTTGTTAAACACCATTGCTTACTTTTACTTGTTTTCATACACGTCTTCTTCTTAGATAACGTTTATAGTACACCCTATATAATAGGGTATAAGATATGGCTCTTATCTATTACAAGATTTTCCGAAGCTGAAATGAGACTAATGTAATTAACACATTATTATGCATAGATGTAAAACATTTTCTGATTTAAGCATAATGTCGTCCGCTATCTATTTCTACGGGTAAGGCGTCTAGTGAGTCGGCATGGGTAGGAACTATCATCCTGTTCATTTTTACTTTTTACTAATTATCTATTCGCTGGTAGCCTAGCGGGCTATTTCGCGCGGACGAGTATATGAGTCACGGGTTCAATCTGAGAGAATTTGCTAACATCAGCCCTAGCAAGAGCAGTGTTTCATAGAATCTACTAGTGGATCAGAATCGAGAGCCACTGAGAAGATCCGACCAGAAACTCAGTGGGCTGTGTCTATGGGTTAGTTCGCTCGTTGAACGAGGATATTTTTACCTTAAAGCAGTACTGCCGTTCCACTACACAGATGAGACTTAGACCTCAAGTCTCAAGGTAGGTCACATAGTGATGTCCAGTAACCATATAACACCAGGCTGGACGTGAACTTGTTCATAACTATGCAATAAGAAAAATATGGTAGTCTATGGACGCGGATGCAGCGTCATGTGACATTATGTATGTATATTACAACATCTATATTATTATAAGAAACATATGTATGTATATATCCTATTAGCAATCGCAGGTACTGCAGCTTAGTAAAACTAACTTCGTTTGCATTTTTTTTTCTTTTTCTTTTTTTATTGCTTACATTGGTGAACGATCACACAGCCCGCCTGATGTTTAGTGGTTACTGGAGCCCATACAACGTAAATGCGCCACCCACCTTGAGATATAAGTTCTAAGGTCTCAGTATAGTGACATCTTTATATCTTACACTCAATTTGGTGAAATACGCAAAAAAGAAAAAACAAATATCAGGAATATGCATTCGTTAAGCCCGAACCTATAAATACTCAAAGTAAGAAATAGTTATTATATAAGTGTGACAGTTATACATTGTCCTCTTAAAAATTCCCAATAGGATTCTAAGTAATACAATATGAATTAGACTGACGTATTAGATCTTACAGGAATCCCAGTGGCAGCGTGAGTAATACGGGGCATCCCAGCGAGGTAGCGTCTCTAAACGTACAGTTCGTTGTCGAGTTTCAAGAAATGCGGCCGTCTGACACTGCGTCCGTCCGCGTTACTCGCAACAACACGGTTGTTAGCAGTTAACGAAAAGAAAGAAAAAAAAACCGCGTAATGTAAACACGTAACGTATTTTGTTTACAATAATCATGGGCCAGTGTTTAACACGCCCGTTTTTTGGGCGATAATAACTTTTTTAAAGCGAGGCGATTTTTTTGAAACTAATTCGAATGCTTAAAAAAAATTTTTTTTTTTTTAAATTCATTCTGTGATTGTAATTTGTGGCAATTGTGGTGTCTATAGTGTATGACCTCGAACTGTTTGTGATCGTACAAGTGTTTAATTTAATGAACGGTGCCGGACTGTTTAAAATTGGAATCGATTTTTATTCATTAAGGTGATTTTCTTATTACATTTATTTTTGTATATCTTTCCTTCTCTCCACAACATAAGGTAAATATTTTTAATTATTAAATAAAACAGCTCTATTGGATACCTCCTTTTTTCAGAGCGGCTAAATCGGACATCAATATTTTTAGAGAACAAAAGCAAAAATGTCGGAAAACAGCTGTAATTGTTTATTATTATTTTTAAAGAAACTTTATTCTAGAAATGTTTACATATACCTTATAATAATATATTAGAACCAATTCAAGTAAGATAAAAAGAATTTGAAATAATATATATATATACTCGAATTATCTTGCCTCCAATGTTGACAATTATTTCAGTGTTTTAGTGTAGTTAGAGCAGTGAACGGTAACCATTCAGAAAACCGAAAAGAAGAAGACAAAAGTATGGAATTTAATATTCACTAAATGCACTAAATTAAGACTTATTGTGTCATCTATACTAATATTATAAAGAGGAAAGATTTGTTTGTCCGAAACTACTGAACCGATTTGAAAAATTCTTTCCCTGTTTGGAAGCTACAATATTCCCGAGTGACATAGGGGGGGGGGGGGGGGGGGGAAAGAGAGAGAGAGTATTCTTTATTGTACACCAAACAAATAAACAAATAAACAGTGCGATATATTAAACACAAAAAAGTACAATTGGCGGTCTTATCGCTAAGAGCGATCTCTTCCAGACAACCATTAGGTGGACAAGAATCATTTGGAAACGAATTACGCGCGGTGTACCATTCCAGTGAAATACATATATGTACACATACATATATACATACATACACACATACATATCTCCGTAAATATACATACAATTAATACACAAAGTATTATAATATAATAAAAATTATTAAAAATAAATTTGCTTCTTTACACATAAATAAGAAAATAAGAATAAGCAATTTACATATAAAAGATACCTTTGAAACATATACAAGGCTATAATCTTTTTTGAAAAATAATAATAGGGATCCTTAAACTCCAATAATGTAACCAAAGGTGTAAAAAAAATACCTAAAATTTTCTTGACATCGCGTGCCCTGCAAAAACTATTGATGATAGAATAAAATAATGTACTACAACTTTGTAGAACACATTACTATTTATAAAAAGTGTCGCGACAGAATATGTTTAACTATGAATAACAGAAAACAGAATATGTTTAATTATAGTTATGCCGCAATAAGTGTTCTTTTATTTAAAAAAAAAAAACAACCTCAAATATCGTTGAAATTTTTGTTAAAAACCCGAGCGGAGCCGGAACGGGCCGCTTGTTGTGTATATTTTTATTGGGCAAATGCATTCTGTATCATCAGGAGATCAAGAACACTGTCACACATCTAAGTTGTAGACGCATTGCGTATTGGACGCATTGGCCAAATATAATACAATGATTCTATTGTTTTTAAGTACTTTTTGTTAGGTACTAACAGCATTTTATATCACCGATTTACGTAAAGATAAGGTATGTTAAATATGGATTTTTAAGAAGGACGTCTTCGAATCGTTTAGGGTCAAGACGATATTTGTAATGCGCCGATAGACGAGAAAGCTGCTCAAACAACGGCGCCTCATTACCGATGTAAAATTGAATGTTTTCAACACTATTTGTCCTCACTGTATACCTACGTAAATTATTTGTATTGTTGGCAGCAGTGTGAGCCCGCACGGGTAAATACCACTATCCGGACAATTTCTGCCATTGAGCAATCGCACGTTCCAGTTTCATGGACTGGTCAGCTAATATACAATGCAAGTCAATCTGATGAAGTCGTGGCCTAAAGGATAAGACGTCCGGTGCATTCGTATCTAGCGATGCAACGGTGTTCGAATCCCGCAGGCGGCTACCAATTTTTCTAATGAAATATGTATTTAACAAATGTTCACGATCGGCTTCCACGGTGAAGGAATAACATCGTGTAATAAAAATCAAACCTGCAAAATTATAATTTGCGTAATTGCTGGTGGTAGGACCTCTTGTGAATCCGCACGGGTAGGTACCACCACCCCGCCTATTTATGCCGTGAAGCAGTAATGCGTTTCGGCTTGAAGGGTGGGGCAGCCGTTATAACTATACTGAGAGCGTTGTAAATGTCTATGGGCTCCAGTAACCACTTAACACCAGGTGGGCTGTGAGCTCGTCCACCCACCCATCTTGAACATTCAGCCTCATGTGAGCGAAGGTATTCAAGTTGAGGTATCTATGGGCTCAGATAATCACTTAACAACATGTGAGCCATAAGCTAGTTCAACCGTGTAGCGCAACAAAACCGAACTCGGAAAATTAATCTATACATATAAATAAAATTGGAGTGTCTGTTTGTAATATTGAAATAACCGAATATATATATATACGGTACATACACCAAAATAATATTTTTTACAATTTTTGTCTGTCTGTCTGTCTGTTTGTTCCGGCTAATCTCTGGAAAAGCTGTACCGATTTTGATGAGACTTTCACTAATAGGTAGCTAATAATATAAGGAGTAACTTAGGCTACTTTTTCTAGACTAGCTTCGCCCCGCGGCGTCACCCGCAGTTATTGTCGTAGCGCGCGCAACATGGCGAGCTTCGCATATCAATAATAAAATGTAATGTTTCCGAAGCGAAGCGAGGGCGGGTCGCTAGTATGTAAATAAAACCGAGAAAGTTTGTAAATTGTTCGAGGCAGGACCATGAATTTTGCACAAGTAATGAAGTCGGGGGGAACTAAGCGAAAGAGATTTTATAATTAACTAGTTTAAGCCTCTGGGATAAGTTAAACCTTCCAACCGGTTCGTTCAATGTTTAATTGCTGTCATAGAATTATTGCCTAATTTAGATTCGACTGAAAGACTAGAATGTTTATTGAGGTTTAAAACAAATAACAATAAAACACGTTAAAATAGCAAGTTGTTATCTTTTAAACAAATTTTTACACCTATAATTAAGTAATTGCGAGTAAGTGTTTACCGAGGCCTATAGACATCTACAATGTAAATGCCGCCACACACCTTGGGATTGATGATGATGATGTGATGGTGTGATGTGTGATGTCTCAGTTATTAAAGCAAAACAGCAGCCCCACCTTTCGAACCTAAACGCATTACTGCTTCACGGCAGAAATAGGCAGGGTGGCGGTACCTACCCATGCGGACTCACAAAACGTCCTACCACCGGTAAAAAAGCCGTTGTACTATAAAAATTGAGAAGAATTCATGTCTCAAGATAAATATGTACTAGGTGGCTGCGTTTACGTTATTGATGTCTATGGGCTCCGGTAATCACTTATTCCCAGATAGACCGTGAGCTCGTTCATCCATCTAAGCAATAAATAAAAAAGTAAAATTTAAAATAGACTTTCCATTCAAACTTTTAGATAGGCATTGTTAGATGTAAAAAAACATATTCAGATACGATATATTATGAAGATATAGCTTCTCTGATATAAGTGTAAGTATAAGTGTTGTCTCTATCTTAAAGAAATTACGACTATTAGCTGTGTAGTATTACATGTTAATATTTACCAGCAACATTTTAGTTTCATAGCTATCGATTGGCAGCAATGACCTAAATTAAAGCATTATCGGAATTCTAATTAACATTTATATAATTACAGTTGTCTTTGTGTTTTCTTAATTAAATTCTCAATAAGATAGAAAACAGGCAAAGGGCCACGTGCGTCATCGATGGCCTGTGCTAAAGATATGTGTTGAATATTTTCATATATTAGTCGATTTATTCCGGATGTATTCTAATAGAATCGAGAAATTCAATTCAATCGAAAAGCATACATTGGTCGTCTGTCATCATCATAATCGGTTGCTCTTGGTAGAACAGTCGTGGTCATGTGGAATCCCTGCTTATTAAAGTCTTGACAGATGTTTTCCATAGTTTGGGAACCTCGGGGGCGCAGCCCAATACGTTGGTCCGACCAGATCCGCACCGCCCTTGATTCCACGTTTCACAACGCCCTCCACACCGCCAGAGACAAGAATGGATGGAGAAAAATCGTGCGTGCGAAGGTGATACAAAAGGGTGGTCACGACCCTCAGCAATGAGGAATACGATGCAAGGAGGATATAAAAACTCACTTCTCACTTCTCATTTAAAAACTTACTCCTCAAAAGAGTAGGACTTACTTTGAATTTCAAATTCAAAACATACATAGCTCAGTACTGAGAGAATAAGATCGGTCCTGTATTAAGCTTATTATATAACTAGCCGTACTCGCCCGCTTCGCTGGGCATTTAAAATTAACATTATTATTTATTGTCATTACTATTAGGGAGTCCAACACTCATATAAATATTCGCCTAGCCATTAAGTAAATGTATTTTCTACATGGATACCAAGTTTCAAGTCAATCGGATGCATGATTCAGTAGTTATAATGGAACATCCGTAAAAACCACTGTAGATTTATATATTAGTATAGATTACAACCTTAACAGCTAAGTTGACATAATCATTTATTTCCCTATGATAGATATTTGTTAGTGGGTGAAACAAAATTTTAATCTGAGACGCGGTATTACTTCAATTTTCCGGTCTATCATGACCCGCCAGGGAGGCATTCTTTCACTGGCACGACAGTAATTGTTTATATTTTTGTTTGTTCTCTGGTTACACGATTTTGTATCCCATTCTCCTTATTTTTACAATTACCTGAGTCAATTCAAGCCGTTGCTTACCGCTGGCGACTCTTCTCAAACCTCGCGTTGTACAACGGAATCTTTGACTTGTTGCCTCACGGTATTCTTTATTATCGTATCGTATCTAGAGGCTCAAGTGAAAACTTATAATAGTCAGCATGCCTATTTGCATTCAATAAATAGATGAAGAAATATGTCGAAGCAAATTGAAATAATCATAAAATATTTACTGCTAATTCCTACGTAAGAGAAGTCGTTATGTCAAAATAACTATATATGATTATGAGTTCACTATTGAATGTATTTTGCTGGTGTATTTCCTCGTACATTTTTTAGCTACTCCGGTGTGAAAGTAAGGTTAAATTATTCGATACGTATTACATGTGATATCTTGATAAATCAACCACAGCGAACTTGTCTGGTGACATTTTGTTTTTGTGAAAAAATATAGGAAGTGATGTAAACTGTACATACTCGTAATTTGACTTCCACGGTGAAGGAATAACATCGTGTAATAAAAATGAAACCCGCAAAATTATAATTTGCATAATTACTGGACCTCTTGTGAGTCCGCGTGGGTGGGTACCACCGCCCTGCCTATTTCTGCCGTGAAGCAGTATATGTGTTTCGGTTTGATGGGTGAGGCAGCCGTTGTAACTATACTGAGACCTTAGAACTTCTATCTCAAGTTGGGTGGCGCATTTACGTTGTGGATGTCTATGGGCTCCAGTAACCACTTAACACCAGGTGGGCTGTGAGCTCCTCCACCAACCTAAGCAACAAATATATATATATTTTATGTTATTTATCTTTAAACGTGTGTATGTTCTAGTCGTTAATGAGTTCTCTCTTGTTGACAACTGTTATAACAAATTAAAGTTTTAACTATATCTTTCAGTACCTAAACAATGTAACACAGTCAGTACACTGAAGACTGAAATAGACAATACTTTAGCGCATACGTTTGATGGTATTACGTGTCTTAGATACGCACGACTTATTGTCATCGTTACTTTCTGACTGTATCTAACCCAAAGGTCTCATGCGTTCTAGTTTAAAGGGTAGCATGGAATCCAAAGGGTTCATGTTTCAAGTTCGGTGGTGGCAGTAATTTTGTGATGTTTTAGGCCCTACTTTAAGATCGGGTGAAACTTGGGCTCAAGTCATGAAAGTCATAAAACGCGTTAAAACACCGTAATTAATTTCAAATAGTTTAGTTTCATAAATATAAAAGAGAACAAACGATAGCCTAGTAAAATCGAGCAAAAATAATTTAGCAATTCAATATTTTAAGTAACGTAAGTTTAAGTAAATGAGATAACACAGTATTAGGTTTTTACTGGCTATCACTGGTGGTAGGACCCCTTATGAGTCCGCACGGGTAGGTACCACCACCCCGCCTATTTCTGCCGTGAAGCAGTAATGCGTTTCGGCTTAAAGGGCGGGGCAGCCGTTGTAACTATACTGAGACCTTAGAACTTATATCTCAAGGTGGGTGGCGCATCTATGGGCTCCAGTAACCACTTAACACCAGGTGGGCTGCGAGCTCGTCCAGCCAATTAGCAATAAAAAATAATCATTTACACGCGTGTCTGTAAATTATTTTTACAGTATTAGATGTGTGACAAGGTGAGCGACAAAATAGTAAATGCTTATGACAGGCAGCGGCTTGGCTCTGTCCCTGGCATTGCTGAAGTCCATGGGCAACGTTAACTACTCACCATCAGGTGGGCTTTCAAGTTAAGTACTTATTAGGTAGAAGAATTTTAGTTAGTAGAATCTTTTTAGAAGAATTTTATTGTTAAATAGAAATACCATAATTTGTTGTTACAATTCCCTATAGGTGCCTTATTAGAGGAAATAAATTATTCAAAAGCCTCAACGTTCACTAAACCTTTATTAATTAATGATAAAATGAGTTAATTCATTAATTTACACGTCATTTGTGATATGGTTTGTAGTGACTGCTATTTTTTAAAGGTAGACATGTATTTAGAGATTGTAATCTGTTTATCACTGGTGGTAGGACCTCTTGGGAGTCAGTCCGCACGGGTAGGTACCACCACCCCGCCTATTTTCGCCGTGAAGCAGTAATGCGTTTCGGTTCGAAGGGTGGGGTAGCCGTTGTAACTATACTGAGACCTTAGAACTTATATCTCAAGGTGGATGGCGCAATTACGTTGTAGATGTCTATGGGCTCCAGTAACCACTTAACACCAGGTGGGCTGTGAGCTCGTCCAGCCATCTAAGCAATAAAAAAAAAAAATTAACGCTCAATTTCTATTACCGCAGAATATACCATTAATTACAATTTAACGATTTACTAATTACATTTAGAGCGATATTGTTCTTTAAAATAACATTGTTAAGAATTTTTTAATATTCGCGTCGACTCCGTTTTCATTAAAAGAGGAACACGGTCGTTGTTTCTTTCAGGTTTTTTTGTTTGTTTTTAAACCATCTTATCTTAAACTAGCTGAGTTCCGCGATGCTACCCGCAGTTATTGTCGTACCGCTGGTGAAGCTAGTCTAAAAAAGTAGTAGCCTAAGTTACTCCTTATATCATCATCTACCCATCAGTGAAAGTCCCGTCAAAATCGGTCCAGCCGTTCCAGAGATTAGCCGGAACAAACAAACAGACAGACAGACAGACAAAAATTGTAAAAAATGTTATTTTGGTGTATGTACCGTATATATACTCTTAAGCAATGTAGTAAAAAGTGGCTATTTCAATATTACAAACAGACACTCCAATTGTATTTATATGTATATATTATCTTATTCGCGTGCAGGAACATGTTTCTCTGATGATTTTGCGGAGGGCTGAGATTTAACCCGAGCTCATATTAATGACTTGTTAGTTTTAGAAGTTTGTCTATCTCGCTCTAACTCGAGTTTTAGAGGGTGAGAGATCCGTCAAGTTTCCAACAGTTTTGGGTTCTGTTTTATAATGTTTAAATACTTCGCCGAGTACTTGGTATAAATTTCCTTATTATATTGTACTAGCGGCCCAATCCGACCCCGCTCGGGTCTTTGACAAAAATTTCAACGATATTTGACGTTGTTTTGTTTTTTTAAATAAAAGAACACTTATTGCGGCATAACGATAATAGTTAGACATATGTTGTCGCGACACTTTTTGTGAATAATAATGTGTTCTACAAAGTCATTGTACATTATTTTATTCTATCATTAATAGTTTTCGCAGGGCACGCAATCTAAAGAATATTTTAGGTAATTTTTTTACACCTTGGGTTACATTATTGGAGTTTTATTAAGAATCTCAAAAAAGATTATAGCCTATGTCACTCGGGAGTAGTGTAGCTTCCAAACAGTGAAAGAATTTTTCAAATCGGTTCACTAGTTTCGGAGCCTATTCAATACAAGCAAACAAACAAATCTTTCCTCTTTATAATATTGGTATAGATATCAATCTATGATACTTTAAACCGAAAAATGTACGGACAAATCACATCTCAAAATGAACAAAATATGGTATTTTAAATAGCATATTTCCATGTTACTGGTTGTAGGGCCTCTTGCAAGCCCGCACTGGTGCGTAAAACAACCTGGCCTATTTCTGCCGCGAAACAGTAATGCGTTCCAATTAGAAGGGTGGGGCAGCTGTCATACTACTACAAAACTGAGATATAGCACTGATATCTCTAGTTGGGCGCGATTTTTGTACAGTTGATGTCTATGTGCTCCGGTAACCACTTAATACCAGATGAGCCGTGAGGCCGATCACCAATTTAAGCAAAAAAAAAATACAAAATTATCAGCAAAAATATTGTAGCCAAAGAAGGATATTAACAATAATGAAAGAGAGAGAGAGAGAGAGAGTATTCTTTATTGTACACCAACAAAATAAACAATGCGAAACATTAAAGAAAATAAAAAAAGTACAATTGGCAGTCTTATCGCTAAGAGCGATCTCTTCCAGACAACCATCAGGTGGAAAATAGTAGCAAATAGGAAAGTAGAAAAATAGAAAATAGAACAATAATATTAAATGAATAGAATGTATTCTTTTAATTGATACTCAGACATGTCTCAAGGTAGGTGGCCATCACTACGTGATGTCTGTAGTCTCAATCATTTAACAGAGCGTGGCTCGTGAGCTCATCTTCCCAAAAAGAGCTGTTTTTTGTTGTTGTTACCTGCATTTTTGTTGTAACCACAATTAAAAGAACACCGTGAACACATTAAAGACATAGGAACAACTTCTGTTTACAATATTCATCTATACTAATATTATTGCTGGAGTCATGGTCCAGACGGCTGGCTGATCCTTCGGCCGGTCGTAGGACCGTCGAGGCGATTCGCCCGGTCCTTGTGGATTGGGTGAATCGTGACAGAGGACGCCTCACTTTCCGGCTCACGCAGGTGCTCACTGGGCATGGTTGCTTCGGTGAGTTCCTGCACCGGATCAGAGCCGAGCCGACGGCAGAGTGCCACCATTGTGATTGCGACTTGGACACGGCAGAGCATACGCTCGTCGCCTGCCCCGCATGGGAGGGGTGGCGCCGTGTCCTCGTCGCAAAAGTAGGAAACGACTTGTCGTTGCCGAGTGTTGTGGCATCGATGCTCGGCGACGACGAGTCGTGGAAGGCGATGCTCGACTTCTGCGAGTGCACCATCTCGCAGAAGGAGGCGGCGGGGCGCGTGAGAGACGCACAATCCCGCCGCCGTCGAGCGGGGGCCAGGGAGGCGGATCTCGCCCAAGCCCTGGCCCTCTAAGTGTTTCGGG
>NW_021011501.1:1773117-1853366 GCF_003987935.1 Bombyx mandarina
CGGTAGTAGATTCATTCGCGAAACAATTGCTCTTGAGTTGTTAGGTCTCCTTCGGAGGCGCTCGGGCAGTTGTTAGCAAATCCCACCCCTCTTGGCTGAGCCTTTGCTCGCCCACCTGTCCTGGTGAAACTGGAAAGGCCTTCGGGCCACCAGTAAACTTTCAATCATAAAAAAAAAAAAAAAGGAACAACTTCTGTTTACAATATTCATCTATACTAATACTAATACTAATAATATTATAAAGAGGAAAGATTTGTTTGTTTGTTTGTTTCGAATAGGCTCCGAAACTACTGGACCGATTTGAAAAATTCTTTTTCCATTAGAAGCCGACATTGTCCCTAATGAACATAGGCTACTTTTTTTTTTTTTTTTTTTGGTTTCATGTGTGTTTTAATGTTTCCGAAGCGAAGCGAGGGCGGGTCGCTAGTAATATATACACGTAGAGATAATTAACACATTTCAAGCGCCCACTAAAATAATAAAACCGTGTTTGAATGCGATAAAAAGGCGCATACCTACATACATATGTCGTATTGTCGAATAAATTACATATTTGTTGTATGTACGCTGTTATTGAGATCACGTGACTCGATTTAGATTAATAATCGAAGTATTTTTATTTTTTTTATTGCCTAGATGTGTGGACGAGCTCACAGCCCACCTGGTGTTAAGTGGTTACTGGAACCCATAGACATCTACAACGTAAATGCGCCACACACCTTGAGATACAAGTTCTAAGGTCTCAGTATAGTTACAACGGCTGTCCTACCCTTCAGACCGAAACGAATTACTGCTTCACGGCAGAAATAGGCGGGGCGGTGGTACCTACCCGTGCGAACTCACAAGAGGTCCTTCCTACCACCAGTAATTACGCAAATTATAAATTTGCGGGTTTGATTTTTATTACACGATGTTATTCCTTCACCGTGGAAGTCAATCGTGAACAATTGTTAAGTGCGTATTTCATTAGAAAAATTGGTACCCGCCTGCGGGATTCGAACACCGGTGCATCGCTATATACGAATGCACCGGACGTCTTATCCTTTAGGCCACGACGACTTCATTTCGCTTTCCTGCACCGTATCGAGCTGTGTAAATATTCGTATATGATATTTCAGTCGAATACGTATGAGGATGGATCTGTTACTCTCAACCGTGTGTGTTATTTGTTAGGTTACCGTGAATATGAAAAATTGTGTGTTACGTCAACGAACGAATTACACGCGACAATAGTGTATTGAAAGCATTGTTGCCAGGTGCTTCGTAAATTACCGTTTGGTCCCAAACCCATAGACGGTAAAACGTAATAAACTGAAAATCGCAGCATAGAATGTTTTTTTTTTATTGCTTAGATTGGTGCACGAGCTCACAGCCCACCTAGCCTTAAGTGGTTACTGGAGCCCATAGACATCCACAACGTAAATGCGCCACCCACCTTGAGATATAAGTTCTAAGGTCTCAAGTATAGTTACAATGGCTGCCCCACCCTTCAAACCCAAATTACGGCAGAAATAGGCAAGGTAGTGGTACCTACACGCGCGGACTCACAATAGGTCCTACCACCAGTGTATTCCAATTCATGGTATTTCTCAAAGTTTTTTATATACCTAAATATGGTTAGGAAATACATATTATTAATATAGCGCCAAGCAATCTGGCATTGCTGACGTCTATGAGTAACCACTTAATGCAGTTAAACCCAAGTTTTTGCTGTTGAATATGTGAGCAATGGTAATGCTATAGGCTAAATTTACAAACTGACCACTGCAGATTAATCTTTTCAAATTCAAATGGAATATATACCAGTGTACTTATTTAAAACAAAGCGAAATTTTATTGCGGGCACAACACATTCGGGTGTCATTTATGGACATCCATTTATTTATTTAATTAAAACTTAATTTTTTAAGACCTAATTATTTTTGTCAGAATGTTTAGTTTAACTTCAGCCATCATAGATCAGAATAACGTTTGCAAAATAATAATTAAATAACACGTTTCTAAGCACTTCATTAAAATCTCTTGTTGACTCCTGAAGTTTGAACACTAATCTATATATAAAAAATGAATTGCTGTTCGTTAGTCTCGCTAAAACTCAAAAACGGCTGGACCGATTTGGCTAATTTTGGTCTTGAATTATTTGTGGAAGTCCAGAGAAGGCTTAAAAGGTAGATAAATATGAAAACGCTCGTAATGAAATAAAAATAACAATTTCGTTTTTCCTTTGATGTGTTCCCCATCGGACGGATCCTTTTGTTTGCTTTAAGTTTATTTTATACAAAAGTTTAGGTCTTTTATTTATCGATTGAGGCACTACGAAGTCTGCCCGGTCAGCTAGTAGATAATAAATAAACGGTAATTCAGATTAAAGTATACCTTCATATTATTACGGGCGAAAATTTATGACAGCAACAGTTGCTTAATAAGCGTAGCTTTAAAAACATTCGATTCGCAACGACTTATTTCTATTGGTGTCATTTCGCTCCATTTTGCTTTCATTATAGTATTTGCATTGAATAGTGACTGTAATAGGCACGCCAGTTCTGTTAGCTGCACTAAATTATTTATTGTACTATTACGAGCATAAGAACCTGGCCATTATGCCTAGGAGCATAGAGTTCATTTTCATAATGAGTCAAATGTAATCTTTAACACTACCACAATGTAAAGAATTCTTATATTGTTATTGCCTACATGTGATGAATTATTAGTAATTATACTAATTGTCCCCCATCAACATTGTACCGATCCTCCGTCTATTCAGCGGTTCCGTCATTGTGACCAAAATATAAGTACGCTTTAAAAATCACGAATTGACATTTGAATTATGTTTTGCAAGAAGAAAACTAACGTAGAACATTAGTTGGTGGACATAACAGGATAGTCTCAGGATAATTCGTTTATGAGTTTTCTTCTAAATATAAAGGTAAGTATATCGTAGAGGTAAACCTGCATTAATAGCATTAGGACGAGAACGCGGAAGTATAATCAGCACTTTCCCGCTCGATAATTAGATTGTCTGGGCCTGTTTTATTGCGTATCCTTAGAATGGTACTAGCTTGACATGAGTACGCCGAGTTTCTTACGCTTTATGCTACGAATGCGTACAAAATTCAAAATGATACAACTTTTCTTAGGTTCGTCGTATTTGCTTAAGTATATTTAGATACAGTTTATTTTCATCGCAACTTGGGTTTATTAGTTGAGTAGTTTTTACTGGTGGTAGGACCTCTTGTGAGTTCGCACGGGTAGGTATCAACACCCTGCCTATTTCTGCCGTGAAGCAGTAAGGCGTTTCGGTTTGAAGTATGGAGCAACCGTTGCAACTATACTGAGATCTCAGGACTCATATCTCAAGATTGGTGGCGGCATTTACGTTGTAGATGTCTTTGGGTTCCGGTTATCACTTAAGACCAGGTAGGCTGGTGGTAGGACGTGTTGTGAGTCCGCACGGGTAGGTACCACCACCCTGCCTATTTCTGCCGTGAAGCAGTAAGGCGTTTCGGTTTGAAGGGTAGGGTAGCCGTTGTAACTATACTGAGACCTTAGAACTTATATCTCAAGGTGTGTGGCGCATTTACGTTGTAGATGTCTATGGGCTCCAGTAACCACTAAACACCAGGTGGGCTGTGAGCTCGTCCATAAATCTAGGCAATTAAAAAAAAGGCTGTGAGCTCGTCCATCCATCTAAGCAATAAAAAAAAAAGAATCTTGTCTGATGTACAATGTGGAAAGCATGGTACCAGTAGACTTAATTATCATTTACTAGTTTCATAAAAGAGAAAATTCTACGTACCATTGAAAATAATTAATGTCGTCTAAGCTGTAGAAATTAACGTTCATATATCGTACAACCGGAGCGGTGGCTCTTACGCGAGGCCAATTAAATTACTGAAATGCCACATTTACATTTGGGAAGGCTCCCAAAAGAATCAGCGCTCTCGTGTGGGAATCTCATTAACTCATTATGCAATTAGCGTGAGGCTGGGTTCTGACCTACTTCGTCGTGTCGCGGCCTACTTGTCAAATTAATGTAGATAATTTCATTAATAAACTGAGACGTGGATCCGTCAATGTGATTTTACCTAAAGCTCAGTGACCAAATCCAAACTATGCTACGTATTGAAGTTGAAACCCCCCAGTGATTGAGTTATAGAACAAGTTTGCGTTTTGAGTGTGTTTGTGTTTGAAATTGAGCTTCACACTGGGAACAGTACCGATCGGATCTTTGATCAGTGCTCAGTAATGTAGATCTGTTTTAGTTCTTGTCATGCTCTTCTTAAGTACCTACTGATTGGAAATATCATTTGTGAAAATGTATTTTTTTTCTTTTGGAACGAAACATGAAAANAAAAAAAAAAAAAAAAAAAAAAAAAAAAAAAAAAAAAAAAAAAAAAAAAAAAAAAAAAATTCTTGAGGAAATATTTGTAGGCTCCGAAACTACTGGACCGGACTGGACCGATTTGAAAAATTCTTTTTCCATTAGAAGCTGACATTGTCCCTGATGAACATAGGCATTTGTGTTCGTCGTATTGTCCAATAAATTACATATTTGTTGTATGTACGCTGTTATTGAGATCACGTCAATCGATTTAGATTAAAAATCGAAGTATTTTTATTTTTTTTATTGCCTAGATGTGTGGACGAGCTCACAGCCCACCTGCTGTTAAGTGCTTACTGGTGGTACGTGGAATCCATAGATCTACAACGTAAATGCGCCACACACCTTGAGATATAAGTTCTAAGGTCTCAGTATAGTTACAACGGCTGCCCCACCCTTCAAACCGAAACGCATTACTGCTTCACGGCAGAAATAGGCGGGGCGGTGGTATATACCTACCCGTGCGAACTCACAAGAGGTCCTACCACCAGTAATTACGCAAATTATAATTTTGCGGGTTTGATTTTTATTACACGATGCTATTCCTTCACCGTGGAAGTCAATCGTGAACATTTGTTGAGTACGTATTTCATTAGAAAAATTGGTACCCGCCTGCGGGATTCGAACACCGTTGCATCGCTATATACAAATGCACCGGACGTCTTATCCTTTAGGCCACGACGACTTCATTTCGCTTTCCTGCACCGTATCGAGCTGTGTAAATATTCGTATAATATGATATTTCAGTCGAATACGTATGAGGATTGATCTGTTACTCTCAACCGTGTGTGTTATTTGTTAGGTTACCGTGAATATGAAAAATTGTGTGTTACGTCACGAACTATATGCGACAATAGTGAATTGAAAGCATTGGTGTCAGATGCTTCGTAAATTACCGTTTGGTTCCAAACCCATAGACGGTAAAATGCAATAAACTAAAAATCGCAGCATAGAATGTTTTTTTTTTATTGCTTAGATTGGTGCATGAGCTCACAGCCCACCTAGTGTTAAGTGGTTACTGGAGCCCATAGACATACACAACGTAAATGCGCCACCCACCTTGAGATATAAGTTCTAAGGTCTCAAGTATAGTTACAATGGCTGCCCCACCCTTCAAACCCAAATTACGGCAGAAATAGGCAAGGTAGTGGTACCTACACGCGCGGACTCACAACAGGTCCTACCACCAGTGTATTCCAATTCATGGTATTTCTCAAAGTTTTTTATATATCTAAATATGGTTAGGAAAGACATATTATTAACATAGAGCCAGGCAATCTGGCATTGCGGACGTCTATGAGTAACCACTTAATGTAGTTAAACCCAAGTTATTGCTGTTGAATATGTGAGCAATGGTAATGCTATAGGCAAAATTTACAAACTGACCACTGCAGATTAATCTTTTCATATTCAAATGGAATGTATTCCAGTGTACTTATTTAAAACAAAGCGAATTTTATTGCGGGCACAACACATTCGGGTGTCATTTATGGACATCCTTTTATTTATTTAATTAAAACTTAATTTATATGACCTAATTATTTTTGTCAGAACGTTTGGTTTAACTCCAGCCATCATAGATCAGAATAACGTTTGCAAAAAAATAATTAAATAACACGTTCACTTCATTAAAATCTCTTGTTGACTCCTGAAGTTTGAACACTAATAGATAAAAAATTAACGGTAATTCAGATTAAAGTATACCTTTACATTATTACGGGCGAAAATTTATGATAGCAACATTTTTTAAAAAAAGGGTGCGTGTATTTATGTACTCTCGTAAGAAGTTATACTTTTTTTTTATTTTTATTTTTTTTTTATTAAAATTTAATCAATTTGAAAAAAAAATCGATTAAACAACATCCTCAAACACGCTTAAACATCCCTTTTCTTGACATCGTATAAATTCGGTAATTCTCGGTACGGTTCGAAAGTTCACCTGCGGCTATATTCAGACTCACCAAGTTACGTCGGTCGTATTCTAATGAGCGATTTAGTGGGCAACTTCATTCTGTTAATTTTGTGTCAAATTTCACTCTCATCAGTTTTTCATAACGCGCCTAAAGAAGTATAAATTCAATAAGCGTAGCTTTAAAAACATTCGATTCGCAACGACTTATTTCTATTGGTGTCATTTCGCTCCATTTTGCTTTCATTATAGTATTTGCATTGAAGAGTGTCTGTAATAGTCACGCCAGTTCTGTTAGCTGCACTAAATTATTTATTGTACCATTACGAGCATAAGAACCTGGCCATTATGCCTAGGAGCATAGAGTTCATTTTCATAATGAGTCAAATGTAATCTTTAACACCACCAGAATGTAAAGAATTCTTATATTGTTATTGCCTACATGTGATGAATTATTAGTAATTATTCTAATTGTCCCCCATCAATATTGTACCGATCCTCCGTCTATTCAGCGGTTTCGTCATTGTGACCAAAATACGCTTTAAAAATCACGAATTGACGTTTGAATTATGTTTTGCAAGAAGAAAACTAACATAGCGTAACGTAGAAAACTAGAAGTTGCTGGACTTAATAGGACAGTCTCAGGATTATTCCCATTATAAGTATCTTCTAAATATAAAGGTGAGTATATCGTAGAGGTAAACCTGCATTAATAGCATTAGGACGAGAACGCGGAAGTATAATCAGCACTTTCCCGCTCGATAATTAGATTGTCTGGGCCTGTTTTATTGCGTATCCTTAGAATGGTACTAGCTTGACATGAGTACGCCGAGTTTCTTACGCTTTATGCTACGAATGCGTACAAATTTTAAAATGATACAACTTTTCTTAGGTTCGTCGTATTTGCTTAAGTATATTTAGATACAGTTTACTTTCATCGCAACTTGGGTTTATTAGTTTAGTAGTTTTTACTGGTAGTAGGACCTCTTGTGAGTTCGCACGGGTAGGTATCAACACCCTGCCTATTTCTGCCGTGAAGCAGTAATGCGTTTCGGTTTGAAGGGTGAGGCAACCGTTGCAACTATACTGAGAACTTAGAACTCATATCTCAAGATTGGTGGCGGCATTTACGTTGTAGATGTCTTTGGGTTCCGGTAATCACTTAAGACCAGGTAGGCTGGTGGTAGGACCTGTTGTGAGTCCGCACGGGTAGGTACCATCACCCTGTCTATTTCTGCCGTGAAGCAGTAATGAGTTTCGGTGTGAAGGGTAGGGTAGCCGTTGTAACTATATTGAGACCTTAGAACTTATATCTCAAGGTGTGTGGTGCATTTACGTTGTAGATGTCTATGGGTTCGGGTAACTACTTAAGGCCAGGTAGGCTGTGAGCTCGTCCATCCATCTAAGCAATAAAAAAAAAAGAATCTTGTCTTATGTACAATGTGGAAAGCATAGTACCAGTAGACTTAATTATCATTTACTAGTTTCATAAAAGAGAAAATTCTACTTACCATTGAGCATAATTAATGGCGTCTAAGCTGTAGAAATTAACGTTCATATATCGTACAACCGGAGCGGTGGCTCTTACGTGAGGCCAATTAAATTAGTGAAATGCCACATTTACATTTGGGAAGGCTCCCAAAAGAATCAGCGCTCTCGTGTGGGAATCTCATTAACTCATTATGCAATTAGCGTGAGGCTGGGTTCTGACCTACTTCGTCGTGTCGCGGCCTACTTGTCAAATTAATGTAGATAATTTCATTAATAAACCGAGACGTGGATCCGTCAATGTGATTTTACCTAAAGCTCAGTGACCAAATCCAAACTATGCTACGTATTGAAGTTGAAACCCCCAGTGATTGAGTTATAGAACAAGTTTGCGTTTTGAATGTGTTTGTGTTTGAAATTGAGCTTCACACTGGGAATAGTACCGATCGGATCTTTGATCAGTGCTCTGTAATGTAGATCTGTTTTAGTTCTTGTCATGCTCTTCATAAATACTGATTGGAAATATTTAGTAAATTTACTGTGAGATTTAGAAAATACCTAGTTCTCTCACTTGTGAAAATGTATTTTTTTTCGTTTGGAACGAAGTTCTTTATGGGACGATGCGGAGGGGTACCCTAACCGGGAAAAAACGTCCGTAACGTAAGATTTTTATTATTTATGTATAGTCTTAGTATGATGGCTATACAGTGCTAATGTACAGTTTACGTGATGACGGTTATTATTCTTATTAATATAAATAACTATTTCTTTGTATATTATTATTATATATTTTTTATAAATCATTGTGAATAAAATAAAGTTGATAACTATATTATTATCTATTATTATATATTGTCAATAAAAAAATCATAATAAAAAATGTATACTCGAATAATTATTTTTTTTATACCTCGAATATAACTTAAAATTAATATTTTTATAATAAGGAACTTCGTTCCTATCCGTTGTCCCACGACACCACACTAAATTTTTTTGCCCTACCTATTAGCCGGTAGCGTAAGGGCTGTTCCAGCTACTCCCGGACTTGTAAAACTCCATTTTGAATCGTAGTAAAGAGAGATTTAAAATCATCTAGATTTTTTTTAACTTAGTCTTCTTAAGAAGCCGTAGTTGTTGTCTTGTCTTAATTTTGCAATTCGAAAATTAATTTTGGAACTCGATATTAATTTTAAAAAAAAATTATAAATCATTCAATCGATTGCGTTCCGATTAAACAAAACATATGTAATGAAAATACAATAAGAGAAAGCGAGATCTGTTTCACGTCAGTCTTAAAAAGAAACATGGTTATTAATTCCATTCAACGCCTCATCGGAACGTTGCGAGGAAAGTGTTCGTGATCGAAGAATAAATGGCTTATATTATCTGAATGAAGAGCGAAATTGCCTTTGGATCCAGCTGCAAATTGGAAATAAACACGTAAAATGTTTCGCAACATTAACAGTGTGATCCGTATTTTTTTTGATAGCTCTAATTTTCATTATAAACTAGCTGACCCGGCAGATTTCGTAGTGCCTCAAATAAAAGGAATCCGTCCGACGGGGGACATATCAAAGGAAAAACAAAATTGTTATTTTTATTTAATTCCGAGCATTTTCGTATTTATTCACCTTTTAGACCTTCTCTGGACTTCCACGAATAATTCAAGACCAAAATTAACCAAATTGGTCCAGCCGTTCTCGTGTTTTAGCGAGACTAACGAACAGCAATTCATTTTTATATAGATATATATATAGATTAAACTCAACTAGATTAGAATAGAACATTGGGCGTCTCCTTGCCCGTTGGACCGATGACTTGCGGCGATGCTGCTGGGAATAATTGGATGCGGAAGGCGGAGGATCGTTCATTGTGGCGGACTATGGGAGAGGCCTACATCCAGCAGTGGAGAGATACAGGCTAATGATGATGAGATTAAGATTTTTTAGGGGCGTAAATGTGCAAGTGAGTTCGCGAATAACCTTTAGACGTGTAGTCGAAAAGTATGACGACTTGGCTCTTCAACAAGGTTTTTTATTGTGTAGTGAAGGAGTTCACTCACGTGTAGTCAGTTTTGCTGGAGTTCATAGACATCGCTCTGTGAATTCCATTATCTTGAGACGTGAGGTCTAAGTCCCAATTGTACAGTTCTACCTACCTACCTTGAGATCTATCTGTCTCTATTCGTCAGGGCTTACAATAAGCCCACTACCACGCTAACTACCAATATTTATAATTACGTCTATAATTGCCTATAACTCATGGTTTTGAGATTGGTATAACTGGAATGTTATTTTCGTGTTAACAAACGTTTTGGATGCTGTTAGCGTAATTAGCAATTTTTTAGTGAGCATAAGCTATGTAACCACTTCATCATCAGCCTGCGGCAGTCCACTGCTGGACATAGGCCTCCCCCAAAGCTCGCCACTGAACCCGATCTTCGGTTCTACGCATCCAGTTACTGCCAGCTGCCTTGCGTAGGTCGTCGCTCCATCTAGCAGGAGGGCGTCCCACACTACGTTTGCCGGTTCGCGGTCTCCACTCCAGAACACGTCTACCCCAACGGTTATCGGTTCTGCGACATATGTGACCAGCCCACTGCCACTTCAGCTTACTAACTCTGCGAGCTATATCGATCACTTTGGTTTTTGCCCGAATGACCTCATTGCTTATTCGGTCTCGCAATGACAAACCGAGCATAGCTCGCTCCATAGCTCGCTGAGTAACTTTTAATTGGTGGACTAGTCGCACAGTCAGTGTCCACGTTTCGGCTCCGTAGGTAACCACTTAAGACTTCTTAATCCATTTATCGCAAGCTAATACAAAAATTTACTGGTGGTAGGACCTCTTGGGAGTCCGCACGGGTAGGTACCACCACCCCGCCTATTTCCGCCGTGAAGCAGTAATGCGTTTCGGTTTGAAGGGTGGGGCAGCCGTTGTGACTATACTGAGACCTTCGAACTATATCTCAAGGTGTGTGGCGCATTTACGTTGTAGATGTCTATGGGCTTCAGTTACCACTTAACACCAGGTGAGCTGTGAGCTCGTCCACACATCTAAGCAATAAATAAATAAAAATGTCTACAAGTAATCGTAAGATACGTAACTTTTTTGCGGTGTTAATCAATCATTAGTGCTTGTACGATCGTGAAAACCGATTCGTCTAGCTATTCACGGTATTTTGTAGATGACTGAACGGCTTAAATAACTCTTCTTTAGTATTCGGTAATCTTCTATATTATAAAGAGGAAAGATTTGTTTGTTTGTTTGTATTGAATAGGCTCTGAAACTACTAAGCCGATTTGAAAAATTCTTTCACTGTTTGGAAGCTTCACTATTCCCGAGTGACATAGGCAATAATCATTTTTGAAAAAAATTAGGGATCCTTTCTAAAACTCAAATAATGTAACCTAAGGTGTAAAAAAATTACTTAAAATATTCTATAAATCGCGTGCCCTGCGAAAACTATTGATGATAGAATAAAATAATGTACTACGACTTTGTAGAACACATTATTATTTACAAAAAGTGTCGCGACAGCATATGTCGAACTATTATAGTTATGCCGATAAGTGATATTTTATTTAAAAAAATAAAATAAAGTCAAATATCGTTGAAATTTTCGTTAAAGATCCGAGCGGAGCCAGAGCGGGCCGCTAGTGTTATATAATTTGAGTATTGGAAACGCCGCGGCGCCGGTTTGTTTTTAGAACGCAAAAAAAATTGTTCAAATTAGAGTTTTGCTTTTGTTATAGATTCTACAGCAAATTCGACCGTCGCTTGATTTTTGAATGGATTTCTAAAGAAACGAATGGCTGACTAACTAAGAATTATTGTGTTTTAAATACGTTGTCTTAGACTTGGTTACAATGCTTACAAACATTTAATTAATATATCAAAATCCTTTTTTGGGTGTGTTATAATTTGGCTCATTATACTATTCGTTGTTATTATTATTGTTTCAATAACCATACCAGAATATATCTACCTTAATGCCTTCAATTTTGTAAGGTGGCAATAGCATTGTCTTTTTGGTAATTTCATATTCTCCTGATTTAACTTTTTTTTTTTTGGTTAGGAGGAAATCGCCGGACTTCCGCCCTCCCCTGGGGATGGAGGGCGGGGCATGTCGGATTCGAACTGACTAAAACCTCCTGTCGCTCAACAACCCGCGTCCGAACCTCGCATGAGACAGAACCCATGAAAAGGCAAAGAGGGGAAAGTGAAGCGTTTAGTGCGGAGCATATCTCTCCCATCACCCTCCCCCTCGGGACGCCGGACCAGCGGTCGTCGGCGCCACGACCACCAGCCCTCTCGGTCGGCAGGCTATCCGGAGCCCGCCTAGATGGGGCCGGTTAGAATGGGTTATCCTACGGAACACCCCGCTGGGTCAGAACCAGCGTGGGTCGAGGATAGCCGGCCTTCCATCACCCGGATGCTCTTGCGTAAAACGCGTGCAGAGCAGCTTGCACGTCGTCTTCTTAGGCCCCCTTCGCTGGTCCCCAGACCGACATATGAAGGGGACCTCGAAAGAGATGGTGCGATATCCACGGATGACTCTGACCGCGATGGTGCGTTGCGGCCGTTGCAGCAGCTTCGCTACCCCAGGGACTGGCCCCACACGGGCGCCCCGTATAGGGCCATTGATAGCACCACCCCTGTATAGAGACGGCGCGTCACCTGGTCAGGCCCCCCGAAATTGCGAAGGAGCCGGCTTAACGCGCCGACCACCCCCAACAAACGAGGGACCAGACCCCGAAAGTGAGCACGGAAGTCCTGATTTAGCTATGACTCTTATTTCAAAGTACTATGACTTATCAACTCTAGAATTCACTGAAATTAATCGGAAAGTAAATTTTGATTTATTCCGTTCTAATAATAGTTACTTAGCAAAAAACCAAATTCAAGCGTCAAGGCCAGAGAGATTAACATCATTTGTCCGTCGTCACGACCTCAATTATCTCAGGGTCTAAAGTCTTGAGGCACATTAACAGTGTTAAATTGTGCCTTACTCACTGCCCTTAGTAAAATTACTTAAGGGAAAGGAAATTTATCGTAAAACAGGGAAATTGAGGAAGATTTGACTCAACTCAGTTTGTTTTGCCGAAACAGAAAAGATTCTCAGGAAATCGGGGATTAAATTCGTTTTATACGTTTGTAAAATACGTTTAGTGGAGATAAGCTTAGGTTAGGTAGATTGGATTTTTTATATTTCAAATAAAGGTGCTTTTTTTTTTCTAATTTGAATAGCATTTTCTTAACACAGGTATTTTGTTGTCTTGGTAAGCAGAGATCATTCTCGACAGCTGGTGATCATTCTCATTTATGGGCATCGGTATAGCAAAGCCAGAAGCACAGATAGCTCACTGTCCACCGCTAAGCATTTTCTTCATTTAAAGGAGGTGTTTTCCCAGAACTCAGGAAAGGTGGTGGGTGGGGGATGTTCGTTCCAAAACGCAGTAGTTCTAGGTACTAGGATACAAAAATAACCCGGAAAACAAAAAAGATAGCGAAAGTAATTTAAAAAAATTTGCAACGGCATAATATAGGTTAAATAGGAAATAAATAAGTGACACTAACATTAATTTCTAACATGAAACGATAATTACATAGATAAATGTTGATTTGGTAACAGCTCTTAGCACTTAAATTGCAATGTAGTACTCATTTTTATCTAGTTACTACCCGGCAGACTTCGTAGTACCTCAATCGATAAATAAGACTTTTGTATAAAATAAACTTAAAACAAAAGGAGTTCGTCCGACGGGGGACATATCATCCGGCTATGGAATGAGCTCCCCTCCACGGTGTTTCCCGAGCGCTATGACATGTCCTTCTTCAAACGAGGCTTGTGGAGAGTATTAAACAGTAGGCAGCGGCTTGGCTCTGCCCCTGGCATTGCTGAAGTCCATGGGCGACGGTAACCACTCACCATCAGGTGGGCCGTATGCTCGTCTGCCTACAAGGGCAATAAAAAAAAATATCAAAGGAAAAACAAAATTGGTATTTTTATTTAATTCCGAGCATTTTCATATTTATCTACCTTTTAAACCTTCTCTGGACTTTCACAAATAATTCAAGATCAAAATTAGCCAAATCGGTTCAGCCGTTCACGAGCTTTAGCGGGACTAACGAACAGCAATTCATTTTTATATACTCGTATATAGATAAAAAATATTTTCTTTCTACGTAAATGAAGTGGGGGGTAAAATTTAGCGTTATGCCAAAATAACTATTCCACGCGGACGGAGTCGCGGGCAAAAGGTAGTCATTCAATAAAACTCACGATTTTTTTTATCTTCGTGTTATGTGTGGCTTTGTTGCATGTCTTGGATTTAATTAAATATTCAAATACGCGGAGAAGCAAGACAGCAAAGCAATCCTTTTTATTAGCTCTGACGGACTGATACTTAAATCGTTAAACGATAACTTTTTAAATTATTCACATGTTTCGTAAATTTTGAAGTCTTGTGAATGTATTATTATCTATATTCCTATAGTTGATTACTTTAATACTATTATCTGGATATCTTTATTTGTTAATAGATTATCTTTATTGCATTTTATGTGTTTTTTAGTTCAGTGCGGTGGGGTTTCGGCCAGCGGCCGGTGTATTGTTTTATTTAAATATAATCTCGGTGAGTTGTCCACGACTACACTAAAATTTTTATATTCATTTAAATGGTTAGTTATAACTCAAGCTCTTTGGTGTATTAAAACTACATAACATTTCGTTTGTGACAATTTGTAGTTAGACTATAATTCTCTGGGTTTTTTTAAAAAACGTGATTTATCAGTTTTAATGTCATTCGCTTGTCTGCCCTCATTGTTCCCACATCAATGAAGATATGTTGAAACAGTTTCTTAGGTCTCTCTCCAACGATATAATAATATGTCGATGAATGTTGGTTCAAGCTAATTTTGTGATTGTACGAAAAGAGGAAACTCGGTTAGCGGTAGGCAGCGGCTTGGCTCTGCCCCTGGCATTGCTGATGTCCATGGGCGACGGTAACCACTCATCATCAGGCGGGCCGTATGCCCGACTGCCTACAAGGGCAATAAAAAAAAACTCAATGTCCATGCCAGCTCGAAAGCGTTACGACTTCTAATGGATCCACTTACCTCTTGAGATGGTGAATACGCTTTTTTATTGTAGGTGTCCATCGAAAGAAATTTCTTCATTATATTTAAAAAACAGGTTCACGCCGAGAAATCTGCAACATATTTATAAAATATCTTTCATAAACTGGCATTATTATTTTTTCTTTACTGGTGGTAGGACCTCTTGTGTCATCATACCTGTCGTTTCAGTTCGCGATCATGTTAGGGCTTAAATCTTCTGACAAACCTTGATTATTCAAAGTAAAGGCATACCTAACGCAATCCATGATCAACTTTAACATGAAGTATTGAGCGACTGAATAAAGTTGAAGAATATAGGAATACACATAATAAAGTAGTATTATGATATAAACCTGTTACATTTATAAATAGCCTATAGAGATCTCTTATGTGTAGTTTATCACCATCTTCTCTGTTACTGATCTACCATCGCTTTGCCTATTTCTGCCAAGAGTTCATAATACCTTTCGGCTCCAAAGTTTGTACAGTAATTAGACATTAAAATTGAGACTTGACCTCATTTCATTGTCCAGTAAATATTTAACACTAGCTGACCCGGCAGACTTCGTAGTGCCTCAATCGATAAATAAAAGACCTAAACTTTTGTATAAAATAAAATTAAAACAAACAAAAGGAATCCGTCCGACGAGGGACACATCAAACGAAAAACAATATTTTTATTTTTATTTAATTCCGAGCATTTTCATATTTATCTACTTTTTAAACCTTCTCTGGATTTCCACAAATAATTCAAGACCAAAATTAGCCAAATCGGTCCAGCCGTTCTCGAGTTTTAGCGAGACTAACGAACAGCAATTCATTTATATTTATATAAAGATTACTTAGGCAGTGTATTCGTCGGTAATTAGAGCAATAATAAAAACCTATTTTGAAATTATTCCTATCGCTGACGAAGAAAACCATTTAGATACGTATTGATCTCATTAACACGTTTTTATCAGCTTGGTATGAATATATGTAAGGGAATCTTTGAATGTCTTTTTTATCGACATCAAAACGTCTGATTAAGTTGAAAATTTGCATATGCATCAACGATCGAATATAATATTATACAATAATTTATGACCTGTATCAACAGGACAAAAAAGGTGAAATTAATTGTCATTTCGGTTTTTTAGAGTTAAGCTTGATTTCAAATTATTATTGAAAATATTATAATTCCTTAATCAATTAGAAATACATTCACAAGCGCCGTTTTTTTATAATATTGGAAAGAGGTAGATTATTATTTTATGGCATAATTTTGTTTATCAATAATATGCGCGCAGATAAAACTAGCTACGATATTAAGACAGATTAAACTAATTACAACAACTGATATGGATAATGTACGCAGTGACCGCATTTTTAAACGACCTATTAAACATCGTCTGCGGTAGTTTTCTTCTTTTATTAATGTACTTTTGGGGTGCACTAGCTCACGGCCCACCTGATGTTAAGTGGTTACAGGAGCTCATAGAGAGCACAATGTGAATGTCGTTATCCACATTGAGACATGAGTCTCATTGTATTCTACAACGGCTGTATCACAGTTCAAGCTGAAACGCAAGTCTGTTTCTTCCGAAGCTTTATAGCCAAGTGGCAAAAAACAGAATCTTTAAAATGTCATCTAGCGTGAATATGTATGTTAAGGTCAGAGGATTGAACACTGATAACAGATAGTCTGTCCGGCAGCTCATTGGTGGATATCAAAATTCGTACTGATATCCACCAATCAGGTCGAGACTTTAGCTGTCTCTAGCTAATAATGGAACATCCTTTGACTCACCAACAGTTGCAATACCCTGTCTTTAATTACCCTCTCCTTCTCGAATTCTTCAGGAATTCCCCTTCTAAATGAAATGGTTGTAAAAAAATCTAAGAAAGTAAGCGAAAAACAAACTCTACCATATTTCGGTAAGAAAGTTTCGGAAAAAATAAATAAAAATATTTTCATGTATTTTAAACGTTTCTTTTACAAATAATATAATACAATAATTTAAATATAACTTGTGTACAAGTAGTTGACGGAGATGTGTAAAATACTCACAAATATGGTTTGTTTACTTTCTTGTCGCCACCTGTATAATAATTATTATAATATATTAATATTTATTTTATTTGGCTGTGCGGTTTTGGCCTATAACATTGACTTCTTTCTTATGGGTGCCAGAAAGGTAGTAGTATCATCTGAGTAATTTACATACGTGGTTTTTATTCATTTATTGCGTAGTTCACACGCGTTCACAGCCCACCTGGTATTATTAAATGGTTACTGGAGACCATAGACATCTACAGCGTAAATGCCGCCACCCACCTTGAGATATGGGTTCTAAGGTCTCAGTATAGTTACAATGGCTGCTCCACCCTTCAAACACAAACGCATTACTGCTTCACGGCAGAAATAGGCAGGGCGGTGNGTTTTTATTCATTTATTGCGTAGTTCACACGCGTTCACAGCCCACCTGGTATTATTAAATGGTTACTGGAGACCATAGACATCTACAGCGTAAATGCCGCCACCCACCTTGAGATATGGGTTCTAAGGTCTCAGTATAGTTACAATGGCTGCTCCACCCTTCAAACACAAACGCATTACTGCTTCACGGCAGAAATAGGCAGGGCGGTGGTACCCACCCGTGCGGACTCACAAGAGGTCCTACCACCAGTAATTACGCAAATTATAATTTTGCGGGTTTGATTTTTATTACACGTTGTTATTCCTTAATCGTGGAAGTCAATCATGAACATTTGTTAATACGTATTTTATTAGAAAAAATTGGTACCTGCCTGCGGGATTCGAACACCGGTGCATCGCTAGATACGGATGCACCGGAGGTCTTATCTTTTAGGCCAGGACGACTTTGTGGTGGCTAACTTTTTATTCATTGGTGGCAGGGCGTACCGTAACCGCAATGCTGCTTGTTTCTGCCACGACGCAGCCTTGCTTTCCGATTTGAAGGCAATTAAAAAAAAGGTCGCGATTCCGATCCGGTGGTAGATTCATTCGCGAAGCAGCTGCTTTTGAGTTGTTAGGTCTCCTTTGGAGGCACTCGGGCAGTTGTTAGCAAATCCCACCCCTCCTCTGAGCCTTTGCTCGCCAACCTGTCCTTGTGATACTGGAAAGGCCTCTGGGGTACCAGTAATCCTTTATCACTACATAGTATAAAACAAAGTCGCTTTCTCTGTCCCTATATCTATCCCTATGTATACTTAAATCTTTAAAACTACGCAACGGATTTTGATGCAGTTTTTTTAATAGATAGAGTGATTGAAGAGGAAGGTTTATATGTATAATAACATCCATTAAATAGTGGAGAAATTAATAATAACTTACAGTTTCCGAAGCGAAGCGAGGGCGGGTCGCTAGTTCATAATAAAAGAAAGAATATGAAGTTAATTTGTGGTTTGTTTACAGGTGAAATTCTTCCCCCACCATGGCCACAGAAAACAGCAACTCCACGTTGGAGATGGGCACCAGTGACCAGGTATTTTTTTTTTGGCGATTCTATAACAAAATGATCGTAATTTCCACTATTCATTAGGTTCAATATTCAGTAATTTCAAATTTCAATGTCATTCAATAAATGATTTTGACTGGTGGTAGGACTTCTTGTGAGTCCATACGGGTAGGTACCACCACCTTGCCTATTTCTGCCGTGAAGCAGTAATGCGTTTCGGTTTGAAGGGCAGGGCAGCCGTTGTGACTATACTTGAGACCTTAGAACTTATATCTCAAGATGGGTGGCGCATTTACGTTGTAGATGTCTATGGTCTCCAGTGACCACTTAATACCAGGTGGGCTATGAGCTCATCCAACTTTCTAAGCAATAAAAAAAAATTACAGTTAAAGTTTAACCTAAGGAATTTTAGATTTACAATGGAAATTAGTGCGAAAATATATTTTTTTAACGTTATATACTGGAATATATCGGAATTTAGTATTTATGTATTTTTCTTATCCGTTCGCGCATAATGTACTACTACGTTCCACTGGATTTCCAAGTTGGTGATCACAGTACACTGCTATAATATTCAAAGAAAGTCGCTGACCATTTTCCGGTGATTCTCTTTGTCACTCACGATACTTAAGAGAAGATATTGAGTAGTACTATTTCATGACGACACTACACAGCCAGCTATGATGCCAATATTAGATCTAATCTGTCCAGCGTATTCCCTTACGTCTTTTTAATTGCTAAGACTCATATTATCTCATCTTATGGCGTACAAGAAAACTATTAACGTATTCATTAAAAATACAATGGTGTTAAAAAAATAATGATTCACCGCCCATTCTTAAAAGTAAATGTACTTGAACGATAGCTTCGTCAGGGTTATCAGCTGAGTGGACTTGAGAGAAAAAAAAATCCAAAGCAAATAATATGTCTTTCTTCATTCAAGTTCGGTTCGGCGAACGCAATGCTCGTATCTCACGAGAGTCAAAAGCGTTGCCTAAAATCGTTGAATTAATAGTCAATCTTGCCAGTGCCGGATTTTATTTTTAATCCAAAAATATGGATCTAATCTGACTAAGGTCTTACGTGTTTTGTTACTTGAATTTGTTGCGATTTTTTCGTGAATGTGAATGCTGATTTTTTTTTAAAGTGCTCACTGTTTTCGTGTCCAATGAATCAGCAATATTTGTGCATACCAAAAAAGTGTAATTAACATTACTGCTTCATCGCTCAGCGGAAACTAAAAGGCAAAAACTAGGTTTTACTTTTATTTAAATTTATGTGATTTTTCAAGATAGCTTGCAGCTCCGTTATCTGTTTAACTTCGATTGTCACTGTCAATCAGTAACCGACTATGTAATTGACAGTGCGTGAGCATACGATCTTGATCACGAGACATCCAGCCTGGAAACTTGATAGCACAAGCCGGAATATGTTATCAAAGAATTATATTTTGATGATCGTCACAAAACACTGTCAATGCATACCTATAAAGATGGAACTCTAATGTTGTTTGTTACTCACTAATGATTTTATAATATGGATAGAAGATATTTAAAATTTGGGTATCAATTATTTTTTGTCGCGTCCAATAATAATTGAATATGCAATACCGGTGTTGATGATACAACAGCGTTTCTTCTCTCCACGTGTTATGTAATTGGAGAAAATTATGCTTATGAATTCAATGAAGAATTTCGTTGCTAACGCTATTATTGTTTTTGAATAACGTTTAGAAAGTAGCTACTGATTATGTTCGTTATGCCGATTGACAGCGATGTTATTGACATTGACATTGTAATGCCTTGTTACTTTATATCCCAGTAGTCGCCTTGATGGTCTTGTGGTTAGTTACCTTGGTTAATGTACTAGCGGGCCGGACTTAATTCTCTTTTTTTTTATTGCTCAGATGGGTAGACGAGTTCATAGCCCACCTGGTGCTAAGTGGTTACTGGAGCCCATAAACATCTACGACGTAAATTCGCCACCCAACTTGAGATATAAGTTCTAAGGTCTCAAGTATAGTTACAACGGCCGCCCCACTCTTCAAACCGAAACGCATTACTGCTTCACGGCAGAAATAGGCAGGGTGGTGGTACCTACCCGTGCGGACTCACAAGAGGTCTTACCGCCAGTGATGTGAATGATTTGGTAATCGATGTCTGTGGAATAAATGGAAATGACACTTAGATAATTACAATGCTTACTTTTTTTTCTACTCTACCTATTCGCTGGTAGCCTAAGAAGGTATTTTAACTACACGCGGACGGGTAGGTGAGCTCACGGACTCAACTTGAGAGAATTTGCTAACACTAGCCCTTGCAAGAGCAGTGCTTCGCAGAATCTGCCACCGGATCGGAATCGCGACTCACTGAAAATATCCGATGAGAAACTCATTGGGCTGTGTCTATGGGTTAGTTCAATCGTCGAACTCTTCGTCGTCAATGCTTACTAAGTCACCTAATATAATCCTATCATAGGAAGCCGGTAAACCGCCATCTAGCGAGCGACCATGTAAAACTTTTTTTTTTTCATATACAATTTATGACTTATGAATTTTTAATAAAATTTTCAGCTCAATTCGCCAACGTTTTCAACATAAACCTCAATGTATTTTATTTCCCTCGGGGGCATATTAACGTTGTGTAGTTTACTTTTCGTCGTTTAAGTCAAAAAGGTTTTTCCCCAAGTTTGAGGAAAATATCGTAATCGTAGGTTTTCACATACCGAGAGATGGAATATATATAAAAAAAAACTGTTACTAAAGACTGACGTGTATCATTTAAGGAATATATTATTATGTAAAAAAACGTCTTTTTCTTTTCTGTCTGACTTCTGGTTGGACTGTCGATATATAATAGAGGCGGAATTCTCATTGTGATATCTATTCCCCAGCTACTTAACTAGTTATTTAACATTCCTTGGAACGAATAATAATAATAATCAAATCCAAATACAGATCATACGGATAAAAGGGTTATTTGAATTATCGTATTTGTAGACAAATTCTAAGTTCAAATTATAAAATAATTATCTTGGAAAAAGGTCACTGACCTGTTAACATTACTGTCGTACGAAAAGCCATGAAAATAATAAAATATGATTCTTAGTAATTTTTGGAGCAAATGTTTTTGTGTTATACGGTCAATTGATAGTCGTCAATTCAATGTCTCGGTTATCGATGTATTTTTTATCACAAGATTGCATCACATCTCTAAGTGTCGATAAGTGTGGCTGTGTGTCATAATCTTTCGTCCTAAAAAAATCCATTAAAATATTTCTAGAACATATTAAAAAATAAATGCTTTTCCTCCTAGGTTCTGGTCGCGAGTAAACGTAAGAAGAATATAACATACGGTATAGGCTTTGGTGTGATGGTACTTATTATCGCGGTAGTCGTCACTGTGGTCGTGCTGCTAGCTGATAACGATGGAGGAGTGGCCGATCCTATCATCACAACTGAAGGACCAACCTCGCCCATTACCACGACGACCACGACGACTACAACACTAGCACCGCCCACGACATCTCCACCCGTGCCCACGACCACCGATGCACCAACAGACCCGCCTCAAGAACCGCTCGATCTTGAATCGATCATAAACGGACTCTATTCGGCCAACTCATTCAACGCTTCTTGGTCGTCTGGTGAGATTATGTCATAGAAAATGAGTTATATATTTTGTTTGATGCTTATTGCCACTCTTGTTCAGCGGTAATGCCATATGCCTTTTTGTTCAGGACCCGTTGTAAGTCTCCTTCGATAAAATAATGGCACTCGGTGCTTTGTGTTGGGGAGCTCATTTCAGGGCCTAATGATAGCAAAATATATATCTACAAAAAAAAAAACACGTTGTAGACGAACTCTGACTCCAATGGCACTATTATACGATAATTGAATCCGAAGAACACAAAAGAAAAGATGGGTCAAATTTTTGTAGACGAAAATCTAATTTCTAAGCTATTTCTATTCTCATCATCATTCTTCTGCCCTTCTCCCAGTCACTTGATCCTCATTTTTAATCAGTCACCAAATCAACCTCATTTTCATTTCGTCTCATCACATGTCCATACCATCCCAAACGCGCACTTCTCAGATTCTCTGTCACAGGTGCCAGGTTTCAGACTTCGTTACTACACACATCCATCGTAACATTCGCATCTCTGCTGCATGCAATCGCCTTTCATCCGCCACTTTAGTCGTCTATCTAAGCTATTTCTATTCTATTCGCTTCAAACCTATCTCAACAGAAAGTGTAAAAACTAAAGAAATACGCTACTAACAACAGCTAATAAGCTAATAACAACTAAATGATTAAATGTATCTTTTTTTTAATCCTTTTGGTACTGGTCAGGATATTAGAGAGAAGTTATATTTCTATTCTATTCGCTTCAAACCTATCTCAACAGAAATATACCTATGTAGTGTAAAAACTAAAGAAATACGCTACTAAGAACAGCTAATAAGCTAATAACAACTAAATGATTAAATGTATCTTTTTTTCATCCTTTTGCTACTGGTCAGGATATCAGAGAGAAGTTATAAAATTGTCATTGGTCCTTGTTGCGTGTGCCAATTTTTAAGTTAATCGGTCGTCTTGAAGTCTGTGAATACCAAATACCATGCTAATGAAACCATGTTAAAAAGACGTGTTGCTTCAAAAGATATGAAGTTCACTAGTATATTTGTAGAAAAGTTTTTAATGTTTTTCAGGCAACGAAATTCTGTTTAGAAACTTTAACGGTGATTTGGTTCAATACAACGTGGATTCTAGAGATACAATAATTCTAATTGCCAACACATCACAGGTGAGTTCAATACAATTTCACAAAAATAAAAAAAACCTACCCGAAAAATCTCTCGTGAGACCCAGCGGCTTATCTCGTGAAAGAGAACGAATATTGGACTCTAAACATGGATTTCGAATCTAGTTTTAATTTGTACTAAGCTACGTTAGTATCTCACGGGTCGCATTAATATATAGACGCAGAAAATAATAAAAGCAACCCAGAAACCGCTTCGTTCGCTGTCACAAGCGAGCATCTGGGTCAAGGTTATTTCAGCGGGTGCAATAAAACTTGTAAAATCGAATTGCAATTCAGAGAGACAATGTGTTTACTATAAAGCAATGAATTGTGCAATTTTTTTTAACAGACTACTAAACGTTGAGTCATTTAATTTCAATTTTACTTTAATGTCATGTGCGTGACTTGTTACATTTGGGGATAAAATAAAAATAAAACGCTCTACTTAGCAGATAGCTTTGTTGCATTTTCTTAAAATCATTGCGTGACAGGTGGTAGGAAGTCTTCTGAGCCCGCTCGGGTAGCTATCACCACCCTACCTATTTCTGCCGTGAAGCAGTAACCCGTTTCGGTTTGAAGGGTAGGACAGCCGTAGTACTATAAAAACGGAATCTTAGAAATAATGTCTCATGGATAATGTCATCTACGTTGTTGAAGGCAACTGGCTCTAGTATCCACTTAACACCAGGGCCGCGAGCTCGTCCCAGTATTTAAGTGATAAAAAGAAAAACCTGCTAGAGAGTCTCAATTGTATTGTAAAGGAGGCTGTCGCAACCTTCTAAGGGCAACGCATGAGTGTTTAGCTTTAGCAAAAGGCCTTTTTCGTGTAGCAATCCTTCTGGTATTGATTTGTGCATTGTCGCTATAAAAAAGGCAACCTTGGGAAGGAACGCGCACTATCCGTTTTTCAATCTGTAGTATAGACCGGGAATGCGTGGAGGGCTGTGTTCGTATGCCCGACCGAGAGATGGCGAAAATTGCGCAAGCCAGTGGTATTAACCTTGTTGGAGTTCTGTCCCAGCGGGGTCGTTTTGGGGTTACTTAGTGGCTTTGAACCTTTTCTGTATACCCCCCTAGGGCTTAAAACGTGGGGCCAACAGATGCTTACAAATGAAAAACGAATATAGAATCCAATTTGATTCTTTCATGTCATATATTGTTTGTGAATACGTGATAAATAGGTATTTGCTCAATACCAAGCCAATCGATTAGTATTGCCTATGGGCTGTTTTATAAAACAAAATGTTTGCATATGTTTCAGACTTTGCAGCAGTCTTCGCGAGTGACGCAGCTCTCTTCTGATGGGTCACAAATCATCCTGGCCTACAGCGTTGCGCCGGTGAGCATTAAATTACACTTTTTTTTTTATTGCATGGGGTGGACGAAATCACGACCTACCTGCTGTTAGGTTGTTACCGGAGCCCATAGCCCGCAACCCATCTAGATACATGAGTTTTAAGTGTCAATCTTGTAGTACAACGGCTGCCCCTCCCATGAAACCAAAAAGCATTACTGCTTTACGGCAGAAATACATAGGGCGGTGGTAAGCACCCGTGCGGGCTCGCAAGATTCCCTACCACCCAAACGTGGATATATTGTTAAAAAAATATTGAAATAGAACAGCAAAACGTGACTAATACATAAAATATGCTAAAATTGCACTGGCCTTTCTATCGATATTAATTAGGTACTTTTACAATTTTCTTTTTCGTTATTTCTAATCAAATTCTTGTTCTATAAGATCATTTAGATAAATCGAAAGGAGATCACAAAATAATAATGATCAAAGCTAATTGAAACAAGAAGTTTCGTAATAAGCGGATCAAAGTAATATTTGACGGTTGAAGCAATAATATTTGAAATGGTTTTACGGAGATCCGGCTCCAGCCGTGAGCAGCTCACAATAGCGAGTACACTGTGCCTTTTGTTTACACATTAATTAGACTTGAACAAAGACATACTCGTCAAGTCTTAAATTAGTTTGTAATTTAATAAATTTTACAATTGACCAATGTGTTTAGTACTTAAAAGTTTTACTGGAGCTAAATTCTGGGAACTACAAAATGTTGGAGGGACCGTTCGCTCTCATCGATCGTTCGTATTGTAGGGAGATAGAAAACATATTACAGGACCGGCATATGCGCTCGTATTTCTGCTGTAATCATTTATTCTAGTTCTTAGGCAGATTAGTATTCATTCGCGTTTGACTCTCTTGCTTAGTGACAACGCCACGTTTTCCTGTTCACGAATTCTGATAGCCACAGAAGTCACCTGTGGTTCATTTAACCACATACGAGTATGTGACAGGAAACGGAGAATATGCGGGCTCTAAATAATTTTAGAATTTAAGACGCTCAATTAATTGCAAGAGCTATTATTATTGCATGGTAGCAGCAGAGTTGTGGCAGGCGATTGCATGCAGCAGAGATGCGAATGTTCCGATGGATGTGTGGAGTAACGAGAATGGATAGAATACGGAATAAATATGTTAGAGGAAGTCTGAAAGTGGCACCTGTGACAGAGAAGCTGAGAAGTGCGCGTTTGGGATGGTATGGACATGTGATGAAACGAAATGAAAATGAGGTTGATAAGAGAATGTTAACTATCAATGTGGAAGGATAAAGGGGAAGACATATACCTAAGAAGAAATGGATGGATTGCGTGAAAGACGATATGGGTAAGAGGGGAGTGAGCGAAGAAATAGTATATGATAGAAGAGTATAGAAGGAGAAAACATGTTGCGCCGTCCCCAGGTGACTGGGAGAAGGGCAGGATAATGATGATGACCAGCAGAGTTATGGAATGAATACCTATCAGCGATGTTTGTTGATTACATGCTATTCTTAGATCAAAAATTGCAGACAGTCCTCGCCGATAATCAGGATTTTGGGTCCCTGGGCCTGGCTTGAAGTCCATGATTGGCCATAACGACTGACTATTAGATGGTCCGTATGCTCGTCTGTCTTGCATAAAGATAAAAAATAAAAAAATTAATCATTATGGACAACAAAAAAATTATCTCATAATTAAATACTAACGTTGACCTCGTTAATGAAACTGTCTTTTTTTTATAACGTATTCATGCAAACGCAGAATGCTCTGTTGTAGTTGAATTATAAATTAATTGCCTTCATAAATCGTTGGCATGCCACAAACAGCTCGTATCAAGTTATTGTGACGACACATCTGTGTAAATAGCTGTTCAAGAAACAAAAGATATTTATAATGAGTTTCTGTCGTATTCATTGTACACAACTGACGTTTTTCTTCATAAGCGGACTAATCAAAAAGGAGGGACTCTCGCACGGGGAATATGCGTTTTGACTTATATTTTATTATTGTGAACCAATGGAATGTTAGTTCCTACGGTTTTCGGGACGCAGACGCAATTAAAATTATTTTTCGGGTTTATCTAACGTTTATTATTTACAATATACTACATAATATTTCCGACCGATTTCGTGGTCTCGGATGACTAAAAGTGCTATTCCTCGGCATTTAAATAATTAAATTTAAATAATTTAAACAATTAAATAATTATTTTACTGGTGGTAGGACATCTTGTGAGTCCGCGCGGGTAGGTACCACCGCCCTGCCTATTTCTGCCGTGAAGCAGTAATGCGTTTCGGTTTGAAGGGTGGGGCAGCCGTTGTAACTATATTGAGATCTTAGAGCTTATATCTCAAGGTGGGTGGCGTATTTATGTTGTAGATGTCCATGGACTCCAGTAACCACTTAACACCAGGTGGGCTGTGAGCTCGTCCAACCAATTAAGCAATAAAAAAAAATTGCTTAGCACCGTCTAATATTCTATAAAAGTAACTCTATCTATATTATTTTCTTTTTATCTTAGGTTTACTCTAAGGCAAAAAGGTCTAAGTAAATAGTTTTTAATGACGTCACGTCGCCTCAAAGACAGCTGGGTCTTTAGGCGAATGTTTTTATCCACTGTAGTACTGAAACATAGTGAAGAGGTTTGTATTACTGGTGGAAGGCGTAATGTGAGAATAGGGACGTACAACCATGCATTTCGTTCGTGGCGGGTACCACCGGTGTGAAGAGTTAGATAAATGAGGATTAGACCTCATTTTAGTGTTAGCACGTTGAGATGTCTGTGGATTTCAGTAAACAGTCCCCACCAGGCATGCTATGAGCAAGCAGTAAAAGATTTAAATCAGATGGTAAAAAATCAGAAAGTGAAAAAATTAAAGCTCAAGCTTAAGAAAAATGTTATTTTATTCAGCCCACTGAGTTTCTCGCCGGATCTTCTTAGTAGGTTGCGATTCCGATCCGGTGGTAGATTTTTATTTTATTTATTGCTTAGATGGGTGGACGAGCTCACGGCCCACCTGGTGTTAAGCGGTCACTGGAGCCCATAGACATGTACAATGCAAATGCGCCACCCACCTTGAGATATAAGTTCTATGGTATCAGTATAGTTACAACGGCTGCCCCACCCATCAAACCGAAACGCATTACTGCTTCACGGCAAAAATAGGCAGGGCGGTGATACCTACCCGCGCGGACTCACAAGAGGTCCTACCACTAGGTTCCGAGAAGCACCGCTCTTGCTAGGGCTGGTGTTAGCAAATTCTCGCAGGTTGAGCTCCTGAGCTCATCTACCAGTCCGGACTAACTGGAATAGCTCCTAGGCGAATATCTCCCAGCGAATAGGTAGAAAAAAGTAATTTTATTTTACATTTCAGCTGTTCAGATACAGTTTCTTGGCTCGCTACGCTGCTTATGACGTCGCGACCGGCTCTGAACGAGACATCGTCCCTCCTGGAGTACAATCCAGCGAGGTCTTCCTCCAGAACTTCGTATGGGGTCCTAGAGGCACATCTCTCGCTTTCGTCTATTTGAACAACATTTTCTATCAGTCGAGCTTGACGGCCGTCCCTCAACAGATTACGACTACAGGCGAGATTAATGTCATCTATCACGGTGTTCCCGATTGGGTCTATGAAGGTCAGTTCGGTGACGTTATTTTTTTCTTTATCATTCTTTGAGGCCTACTAAAGATAATGCAGATAAAAAATTTCAATACTAGATATACAATTTGAATTGATATTAATGCAAACCGATACAATATGATGGATGTCAGAAATGAACGATTTTGAAATGATTCCTAATTTGAAGTGATTAGCAGTGCCAATAGTGCGTTGAGATAAAAGTCTCAACTTTATAGCAAAACGGCTGTATACTCTTCAAACGATTCTTGTACACCTGATGATTGTCTGGAAGAGATCGCTCTTAGTGATAAGCCCGAAAATTGTACTTTAATTATTTATTTAATGTTTCGACTTTTTTTTTGTGTACAATAAAGAATACTCTCTCTCTCCCTCTCTCTCTCTCTCTCTCTCTCTCTCTGCCCGTCCTCGTAATACATCCTTCGTTGACCCAGGTGTTAGTAAATAAATAATAATTACAGAGGAAGTCTTCAGCTCAAACAACGCGATGTGGTTCTCGGCGGATGGTCAGAAGTTAGCCTACGTGACTTTTGACGATACAAACGTTCGGGTGATGCCGGTCCCGCATTACGGCGTCCCAGGCAACATCAACTACCAATACACCCAGCACCATCAAATAAGATATCCTAAGGTACGCAGCCTTATTCTGTTGAAAAAAATAAATAACAAAAAAAACTGGGGACAAAATTAGGATTCCTTGTTATATGGGTACCAGAAATTGACATACAAATACATTTAAATATATACAAATACAGATAATAAACACCCAAACAAAGAGTCAACAAATCTGTTCATCACACGAATGTTTGGCCGATTTGGGAACCGAACCTACGAACCCTAGGCGAGTCAATTCAAAAGTCAGTGTTGAAAATTTTTATTTTTAGACTCAACAGGGTCTTCACGAGAAACATATTTAGTGAAGGTAATACGTATTGCGAACCATTATGTATATATTTCTGCCTTTAATGAATTAAGTGTATTGGTTTGAATGGTGGTACAGTCATTATTTAGTCCAGTTGGGAGTTTTGACTGGCCTTACACAGCCCATCTAATAAAGAAATGCTCACAGTCGCCCATTGACATTGGCAATGCTAAAGCGTTAGCCGGGTCGCTCTTTAACGTGAAATACTCTGACTCTTAAAGGAAGTATTCAAATAACCTTTTTAAGATCGTCTGAAGAAATACATAATTGCTCAAACGGGCTTATTCTCGAGTTTTATCGAAAACGAACAATAATAACAGCGACTAATTAAATATTCCACTTCAACCTTGTTTATCATGATATAGTGTTTATCCATGAATCAATTTATAAATATATTATGAAAACTTACTTGATGAAAATTAGCGCGCGATTTGAAGTTGAAATTTAAGGTTTATTTTTTGGTATAATCTTTTTATCTATACTAATATATAAATCTACAGTGGTTTTTACGGATGTTCCATTATAAATACTGAACCGTGCATCCGATTAACTTGAAACTTGGTATCCATTTAGAAAATACATGTACTTAATGGATAGGTTAATATTTAATATATGAGTGTTGGACTCCCTACACCAGTTGCGGGGGCGTTAATGATGAGGATCTTTGTGGGGGTGAGAAATAGTAATGTTAATTTTAAATGCCTAGCGAAGCGAACAGGTACAGCTAGTAACTTATATATATTAAATTACATTATGTCGGGTAAGTAAAATGCTTAAAATTAATTATATAGCCAAAATCTGGTGTATAGCTGCATTATTAGTAGTTCAACCACTTCGATAAAGCGGCACGACACGAGAACCCTCTCATCGTGGCCGCCGGTAACTACATTCCCGATCCTGCGGACAGAATGGAAAGCAGTCGACGTCGCCCAAAACACGTCATCTCGGATCCTCCCGATCCACTAACGGTGCTTTTAGGTACTTCAAGCACCGGTCACCGTTCTCGTCGAACCCGTCGCATGCGACGAAGGGCTCGNGCCACTTCGATAAAGCGGCACGACACGAGAACCCTCTCATCGTGGCCGCCGGTAACTACATTCCCGATCCTGCGGACAGAATGGAAAGCAGTCGACGTCGCCCAAAACACGTCATCTCGGATCCTCCCGATCCACTAACGGTGCTTTTAGGTACTTCAAGCACCGGTCACCGTTCTCGTCGAACCCGTCGCATGCGACGAAGGGCTCGACGAGTAAATTAACTCTCAGACACAGCCCACTGAGTTTCTCGCCGGATCTTCTCAGTGGGTCGCGTTTCCGATCCGGTGGTAGATTCTGCGAAGCATGGCTCTTGCTAGGGTTCGTGTTAGCAACGTCACCAGATTTGAGCCCCGTGAGCTCACCTACAAACGTTAGGGTTACGCTGAAATAGCCCCTAAGGCTATCAGCTTAGGTAGGACAAAAAAAAAAAGAAAAAAGTAGTTCAATGATAATCCAATGTTGACATGACAATAAAATTGTTCAAATACATCATGCAAAATGTTGAAATGCAATTTTGGATTTTTTATGCGTTTATTTAGGTCCGATTTGTTAGAGTAATTTTTTATTGTTATATTTTATTACCTTACGATAATTTTAAGCCATTAAGTGAGTGAGCACTCGTGTTGAATTAATGATGGAAGCTTATTCGGTGTTTCTTTACCTATCATTAATTTACCATATCGCGAGGTGAAAAGCTGTTTGATTTAAGCGAAATTTTTGCAGCTTTACTGGACAGCACTTTTTAAAGTCGTCGTGGCCTAAGGGGTAAGACGTCCGGTGCATTCGTGTTGAGCGATGCACCTGTGTTCGAATCCGAGGCGGGTACCAATTTTTCTAATGAATTACGTACTCAACAAATGTTTACGATTGACTTCCACGGTGAAGGAATAACATCGTGTAATAAAAGTGAAAGCCGCAAAATTATAATTTGCGTAATTACTGGTGGTAGGACCTCTTGTGAGTCCGCGCGGGTAGGTACCACCGCCTTGCCTATTTCTGCCGTGAAGCAGTAATGCGTTTCGGTTTGAAGGGTGGGGCAGCCGTTGTAACTATACTGAGATCTTAGAACTTATATCTCAAGGTGGGTGGCACATTTACGTCGTAGATGTCCATGGGCTCCAGTAACCGCTTAACACCAGGTGGGCTGTGAGCTCGTCCAACCATCTAAGCAATACAAAATATAAAAAACTTAAAGTTTAACAATTGTAAAGAATCTCGTAACAAAAAGAAAAGCTTCTTCAGCTATTTGAATGGAGTAAGCTTAATTGAAGTTTAATTAAAAACATCGAACTGTTGATGCTAATACCAAATAACATGCACCCTTAATTACAAAGATAAAACGTCGTCGCTTAAACAAAGCCTTTTAGCCCTCGATATAGTTGTTCTTTTCCAAAAAAAATAAAGAAACATGAATTAAATGAGAGAAGTCAAACGAGTTTCAATTATACAACTTCTGTTGTTTTTGAAAGTCTTCCGTATGAAGAAAGATGAAGTCGACTAAAGTCTGTTTCAATCCAACGAACAAAGCGTTCGGCTCGTGTATTTTGGAAGTTGTAATTTCCCCTTCGGCCATAATCACAGGCCGGAGTGCTTGCAACTTTTTATGAAAACGAACAACGTTCGTTATAATATGTTACGGTAATTCGGGTGTGTTCCGTTATTACCTACTGCAAACTCGAATCTCTTTGATTAAACATAACTTGATTTTATAACAATATTATGCTACTTTACGGATCTCTTAAGGGTAAGGTTATGTTCTTGTCTTTTTTAAACTAATCTCTGACAACACACATTTTAACTGCTATTCGTTATTGGCACTGTGTATTTTAATATATTAATACGTGAAGCAAAAACTTTGTATCCCTTTTTACGAAAATTGCGCGGACAAAGGAGTATGAAATTTTCCACACTTATAGAGAATATAGAGAAGAAGTGCACAATGCTAATATTTTTTTAAAATAATGCATAAAAGATACATAAAATCAATAAAAAATATATTACACACACTACATACCATGTATTTGATGCACACACGCATGCATACTATTTATTGTCAAACTTTTGTTCTTGACGTCTGTTGTCAAATTGAGATTAAATATTGTTTGTCTTTGTTAATATTTTTATAGTGTAGTCTTGGCGAAATTTGTGATTAAAAAAGTATAAAATACAATCATCATAGTATACAAACTTACAATTCCAATTAATTATAGTCGAATTTCAACTACTGCGGGACCTCTAGTTTTAATAATGGCTTTTAACGATATATTTCGTTTATTTAAATTAAATAAAACGGACGTGTGTTATAGGGCTTGTTATTCCTAATTTGAATTCTATTTTTTATTACTATTTTAATACCACATAACGTATTGCAATTAAATGGCTCCACGAAATTCATCAATTTTTCATTCACTCTTTCATTCATGAATGGGATGTTTGGAGGAGGGTAGTTTGACAAATTGTCTTTGCTTAGGTTTCTATGTTTAATTTAATGATTTAGAATTCAGACAATTATAAAAAAGGATATTCATTTTTTTATATAACTGAAGTTTTGAAATAATAAGTTTTGAAATAATAAAAAAAGAATTATTAATGAAATTAAACGCTAACACAGATGAAAATAAAGCTGTTAGAAAAAAAAAGTAATGCTTGATAATATTCACTAAACAAAAAAATAAAGATGGATACAAAGAAACTTAACCCTTGATTTTTACCTATTTATTTATAGAGAATTTAAAAAACGCGCACTAATTGTTCAGAAATTACTTTGAACTGAGTTTCTGTGTATTCATATTTCAACATGTCTCTGTACCTTAAATTAATGACTTCTCGCAGTGAATGCCTAAGAAACAGGTTTATGCACTGCCCAATGCAGGACAATATCACGTAATAAATGTGGCAATGGCGAAGCTTACGCAATGTGATTGGACTGAATGTTTTTGTATAAGTACGTTTTAACTTTCAATACTTACTCTTAATTGTATTAGTAATGTAAAATGAATTTATCAAATCTTTGAAATTTAATTTGTGGAACGTACCCGCAATGTAATTAAAACATTTAAAGCAGTTATTCGTTTTGTAATCCGACTCAGTTAGTTGACATAATTATGTAATTACATTTTCAAGGTTAAAGACCGCTATAAAAATGTCTGCTGCTTAGAAATGAAAAAAAAATTCAGATACACTCTATCTATCCAACTTCAACGAAAACGTCAATCCGCAATGTATAGTTAACAAATATAGTGAACCGATAACCTCGTATACCAAGAGGCCGTTGACCCACATGTCAGCTGTTTTTCAAATGGTATTATTATAAAGTGCTACAGGGTAGAACGCAACACATGATATATATTTTGAAGTGAAACTTCTTTAGGCGCATGAGGGTAAACTTTTTACAGAACTTCACACAGGTATGCAACGGAAGTGACATCAAACTACTATTGAAATTAAGTACTTGTCAAATGTCAGTAGTAGTAGTTGTTGTATTTTTCCAACTGGAAAGGCAAATGTATCATACCATACAGCCTAATATTTTATAATTTCTTTCTGAAAAATGGTAATAGGAATTGAAATGAAATGAAAAGAATTTGCAACATTAATCAAATAGCATGAAATTAAGTAAGTCAATTCAATTTGCAAAATATTAGTCATTTACAATTTAGACATCTAAACATAATGTGACTGTCAACACTGAGGTTTGAGATTGACATTTGACAGACTTTTGGCGGGAACATAACTTCCTTTTTCCCTTCCTCTAAGTCTCGGAAATCTAAAGTTTTAGATTTGTATACATATAAGCAAGACTTATAAATTATTTCGCCAAAAAAGTTTCACTTCTGACATGTGAGTCGACTATTACCAAAGCCGGCAATGTGACTTTTGGACAATTATTGGTAAATCAGAAAAACGAATTATTGACTTTGTATTCCATTGGCAGTCACAAAACTCTTCTGAACGACATCTTAGATAAATAACAGGTTAAGTATTAACCTTTATTTAATGCTTAATTAATTAATTTAAGGTTTTGAACCGTATTCTTTGAAGGAGACGATTATATTCAAATCAATCTGTATTGACATATCAATAACATTTTTTTGTCCAAATACACAGATTGCCACCTTTGATAATAGACGACTCATGTGTATTTTGTACGCACGCACTTTTTATTTTTTATTTTTAGTGTACTAGTCACCGAAAAACATTAGTAACAACTATGTATAAAGCATACGACTGACCGTGTAATTTTATTTAATAGCTGGTTATATTAATAATACCTAATGATGTTGCAAATAATTCCAGCCCGGCACAACCAATCCAACTGTTACGGTTACTCTGCGGGATCTCAATTCTGGCTCGTCGAATGCGTACGCTGCCCCCAGCGATCTTAACGAGTGAGTATCATTATCAGTACGACACAAATTAATAAAGGCGACGGGTATGTTATCATACTGTCACAAGGCACTTTTTTTATTGCTTAGATGAGTGGACGAGTTCATAGCCCACCTGTTGTTAAGCGTTTACCGGAGCCCATAGACATCTAAAACGTAAATGCGCCACCCATCTTGAGATATAAGTTCTAAGCCCTCAAGTATATTTACAACAGCTGCCCCATCCTTCAAACCGAAACGCATTACTGCTTCACGGCAGAAATAGGCAGGGTGGTGGCACTTACCCGTGCGGACTCACAAGAGGTCCAACCACCATTAAACTACGTGTAGGATGCAATAACAAAGGAAATCGTTCATTCCAGGCCGATCTTGAGGACAGTCCAGTTCACAGCTAACAATGTGATCGCCTTGATGTGGACTAACCGAGTGCAGACAACCCTAAGAGTTGTGCTATGCACTCTCGGACAAACGGCTTGTACACAGGTCTGTATTTTTTTAAGTATGTTTAAGAAACTGCTTTAACTATTACAAATTTAGGCTCTTCTTCTTTCTGTTCGTACACTCTTGACAGAGTGGTCGTGGTCATGCATCAGTCGGATCCTGCGATACCGATGCTCTCGCGATGCGACGCCATATGGGACGATGTTTCGCAGAATGAGAACAATCATTTATGTTGGAGTGAGTCACAGATTTTATGAGGTCGGTCATCGTGTTGGAGAGTTTAGGCTCATATATAATAAATAACTGGCTAAAAATCATACACATCCTAAATTGGAGCTGGATGAACAGCCCCAATTTAGGATTCCTGTGTTATGGGTATCAGAGACTGACAAACGTACTTATGTGCGTTTAAATATATTATTATACATACCGTACCTTTAGAATTATAGAGACTCAACCTAAAAAATGTGCTTTTTTTGTCAAAACATCGAATAAAGTTTTCAAACCGAAATACCTATAGGAATGGGACGGAATGAAAGAGACAGATGGATAAGTTTGTCACTTTAGAAGCTATTTTCGGTCATTTGATTATTAAGAGTTGCCGAAAAAGGTCGTTCTAGGTCTATTTTTGAATTAAAGTCGAAATCCAAAAATTTCTAAATTGGTCTCTATAATTCTAAAGGTTCGATATATAGGTATTAAAGGCCCAGATAAAGAGCAAGCAAACCTGTTCATCACGCAATGTTTGTGAGATGTGGGAATCAAGACCACGACCCTCGGCGTAACAGTCAGGGGCTCTAATTAATGCATCACCAAGTTTGTTGACTATATAGCAAGCACAACAATATATAAAATACGATTTTGTATTACCAATGATACTAGTCTTGCATTCTAGTTTGGAGGGTGGGACATTTGGGAGGGGCATTGATGTTATGATAATATGATGGGCAGCAACTTTCAATACCAGATTAGGCAAAGATTATCTACCCATTATTCCTCAACAAGTAATGTTATCTCCCTTGCCGAGAGGGTTGACAGTTGCGTCTTCTTAGTCAGTCATAATTCACTGTCGTGTCACTAGTCAAACGCTTTGCTTTACCTCCGTTGGAATGTGTTTTGTCCCTGGCGAGGTTCGGTCGCGTCTCATTGAGGCTTTAGCTGATTAAGCCTCAGCATACGCCGTCACAGTATGAGAACAAAAGTTCGACGATGACCTTCTTTCCAAAAAAAAAGCCATATCTATATAATAACTGGTGGTAGGACCTCTGGTGAGTCCGCACGGGTAGGTAACATCACCCTGCCTATTTCTGCCGTGAAGCAGTATTTCGGTTTGAAGGGTAAGGCAGCCATTGTACTGTAAAAACTGAGACTCAGAACTTATCTTACTTAGAAGGTCCCGACGTAGGTGTCGGCACTTACGTCGTAGGTGTCTATGGGTTTCAGTAACCACATAATACCAGATGGGCTGTGAGCTCGCCCACCAACCCAAGTAATAAAAAATCTAAAAAAGTAGTAGTAGTTAGTACTATGTTCATCAGAAGTTCTCCAAATGCCGGTTACATTAGTGTAAACAAAATTTGAAATTAAATTCTGTAACATATTTTTTCGATAGTTTTGTTGTCATTATTATTTTATTAATAATGTAGTTAAGTGTAAGCAACAATTTCATATTAATGTTTCTTATTTCAGATATACCAATACACAGAAACTAACGGATGGATCGACAATATTCCACTGCTCTTTAATAACGCGGGCGATTCTTTCGTGACAATTTTGCCTTTTGTAAGTGATTTTGTAAAAATAATTTAATAAAATAACACTAGTAACTAACTGCTTTTATGCTATTTATGATATAATAATGCGCTTATTATTATTATTATTTTATTACGCAATTTATGCAGTTTTGATTAGTGCATTTTTAGTCCAGATCGAGTAAGAGTAGAAGTAATTAATAGTAAACTGTTTTATTTTTCTTGTTATCACTCCTAAATCAGAATCATTAAATTGTCTTTTCTTTTTTATCTCTTTTGGTCTCCGTAGGGAACTAAAGTTTGCTTCTCCTGTATTTTGCAAGGAAGTTTTACTTTCAGCAATCACTATCCTTACACTTCGTTCTGATATCCCTGTTGCCTCTGCTACTAATTTATGTAGGTATTTTAGAATTAATTTTATATTCTAAACTATTGACAAATTGGCTTTCAGTATTTTTAAAAACTTATGCACTTGAAATATTATTTCTTTAGATTGTCTTTTTATCGGTGGACTCATCTCGCTATTGCAATCTCATGTGCGTTTTGTCCCCGCCACTCCGTCCCGCCGCTCACATACCTAAGGCGCGGCCAACTAGTTTCGCGCGCACAATATTTAGAAAGACGATTAAGGATTAATTATTTAAAATTTGATTTAATGCCATGCATTTCATTTCATATGTCAATGTCTCGATTAAATCATAAATTTCTTGCTTTAGGCTGTAGATGGAGTTCGGTACAAGCAGATTGTGCAAGTTTCACGCGGCACAGGCACAACTTGGCAGAGTACGGGAAGGACCAACACAGCTCACACCGTTTCGGAAATCCTGCACTGGTCTTCGAATGATATCATGTAAGATATATTGAATAAGATAGATATACTAACAATTGAACAACAAATGTGTTTTCCACTTTCTGGGCGGACTAGTTCACGACCTACCGATATTGAGACGTAATATCGAACTCTTAATTTTTTTGCTCCTAACCTTCAAAATGATATATCGAAACGGGAAGGATGGAGATGCCCACGCGTACCTACATTTGAAGGGTAGAGCAGATGTTGTACTGTAAAAGCTGAAACTTAGGCAGTATGGCACGTAACAACTTAACACCCGGTGGGCCGTAAGCTAGTCGATTCATCTAACCAATAAATAAGAAGTACTTAGAAAGTACTTCCTTTAAAATATTGAGCTGTGCTTACTGAATAACCCGGTATTGACGCTTCGCTTAATACAAATAGACGAAGCGTTTTATCGAATTTCACCTTATTTAAGAAAACCAATATATTGTCTGTCATAATTTCTAGAACGTTCGTTATTAATGTTTTTTATTTTTTTATTGCATACTTGGTTGGATTAGCTCACAGCCCACCTGGTGTTAAGTGGTTACCGGAGCCCATTAGACATCTACAACGTAAATTCCGTGACCCACCTTGAAACATGAGTTCTAAGGTCTCAGTATAGTTGCAACGGCTGCGTCACCCTTCAAACCGAAACCCATTACTGCTTCACAGCAGAAATAAGCAGGGCGGTGTTACCTACCCGTGCGGACTCACAACATGTCCTACCACCAGTAAAATGTATGCATGCAAAAATCTAAAGTTTCGGAAACTAAAGGCTATGAATTGTCTCGCTTTTTCCAGCTGGTACCGAGCCACACGGGTTAACGACCCCGCAGAACAACATATATACACCGTGAACAGCGCCCGTGAGGTTGCGTGCTTCACTTGCGAGATCCGAAGGCTGGACGGCGGACAGTGCTTGTATAACGAAGCTACCATCAGTTCGAGTGGCGAGCGGATCACGATCAACTGTGCCGGACCTGACGTTCCGCAAGTTCTCATCTTCGACAGTGTGAGCATAATTCAATCATTAAAAACGAATGTGTATATGATTATATAACTTATTATAACCCATTTTAAATTAAATTTGCACACCGTGTGCAGTTTGATCCAACTTGAAAAAGATAGGATGGTTTTTATTTCGATTAATGGTCGCAATATTTATTAATTAACAATTTATTATGTTGATTTTTGTTATTAATTGTAAGTTTCATAAGTCTAAAACAGATGGCGCCTTAAATCAGTTTTTACAGACAATTGTAATACTGTCTGACATTAATATCTCATAGATGGCGTTGTGTTCAAAATACCAACGTTTCAGATAAGCTACAATTTAATGACATAAGCACCACGTGTTGCTGAGGCTAAAGTATAAGTGATTTTTTTTATAGTAAACGCAATACAGTGAAATCCAATTGTTCTTACTTTGTCAATTTTTGCTATTATCATAGCCGGCCGCGTGTTATTTAGAAACAAAAACCTTAGCCACAGCAACGTGTCGCCGGGTCTGCTAGTGATTATATATGTATGTAGGATTGGTAAGAACGGAACGTATGAAAAGAGTGCGGAACGGAACGTTAAGATGTGAGTGAGAGAAAACGGAAAGAAAGGGAAAGAGAATGACAGACCGAATGACAGAGAAAAGGAAAATGGCGTAGAGAATGCTTCAGGCCATTCCGCCATTGTACCTTTGTGCATGAAGTTGAATAAATAAAAAAATATATAAAAACCTCACTCTACTTCTAATACTCATATCGAACAAAACTTTCGTCCTCATGGTTAGACCATTAGAATGGGTAGAATTGTAATGAGACTTTTATACCATGTCTCAAATTAAATGGCATGATGGCTTATCTAATTTCTTATAAGCAGACGAACATAAGAGGCCGTTAGCGCAAAAGTGGCCTACCCAACAATTTTTTATAATCATGCTTATATGTATATTTCCATTCATTTAAAATAAATCAATTTCGATGCAAAACCGGCCTATCCATAGTTTCACCCATAGATAGCAGATGGCTTTGTAAATATTATTTTTGCGCGTATTGTTTTTTAAAATTCAAATTCATGAAAACTTAAACCTCATTGCTCCTTAATAACTATGGTAAGCTTAGGCCACTTTTGCGCTGACGGCCTCATATGGCCCACCTACTAGTTCCCATCGTTCATGCACTTCAGCAATGTCTAGGCACTCCGATAATGACTAAACGCTAGGTGTGCCGCGATTTCATGCACCCATCTAAAAATATTTATACTTTAAATTGAAAAACATAATCATTTCAACATAATACTTCACAATTCCAGAGTGGTAACCTTATCAAAGAATGGGACACAAACTCGGAGCTCTTATCGTTGGTGGCCAACAAAATTCTTCCGACCACAGTGCGGATGTCCGTACCAGTTGCCGCAGGTTACCCCAACGCTGACGTCCAGATACAAGTTCCAGCAGATTACCAGCATCGGACCAATTTGCCTCTTCTTGTTTATGTGTTAGTATTAGCCAGTCAGTCAGTTTATCAGTCAGCATAAGTGTCAGTATATTCTCGTATCTTCGATCAATGACTCTTTCGTTCTTTGATCCTTTGGCATACATTTACCTAATGTTTATTGTCGTATTATTATCAGATTGTTCTGCTTTATTAATCACGTAAAATCTATGCTAATATATAAATCTACAGTGGTTTTTACGGATGTTCCGTTATAACTATTGAACCATGCATTCGATTGACTTGAAACTTGGTATCCATTTAGAAAATACATGTACTTAATGGATAGGCTAATATTTATATGAGTGTTGGACTCCCTACACCAGTTGCGGGGGCGTTAATGATGAGAAACTTTGTGGGGGTGAGAAATAATAACTTTAATTTTAAATGCCCAGCGAAGCGGACGGGTACAGGTAGTAGGTTATTGTATAAAATTATGATCAATATTAAATTTTTAAAAAAATATCTAGATAGTGTATTGTATGTTCTAATTTGATTGTCAATTTAATTACTTACGTGTATGTGTGAGTGCAATTGTGTTACGGGGAACCGAAATTCAAACGATGATAATTTCCAGTGAAAGTTATTGAATAATAATTTCAGGTACGGCGGTCCCGACACATCACTGGTAACGAAGCAGTGGTCGATTGACTGGGGCAGTTACCTTGTCAGTCGCTGGAACGTCGCCGTGGCTCATATCGACGGTCGTGGAGCTGGAAACCGAGGCGTTAACAATTTGTTTGCTCTGAACAGAAAACTTGGTACCGTGGAGATAGAAGATCAGATTTCTGTTACAAAGTAAGTCTTTTTCTCAATTTTCAACAACTTTCTCTAAAGAGTACGACACCTCTTTATTGTCTTTGGCTAAAGTGAGATTGTGATGCCATCCTCATGTGTACTCAATCAATAAAAAGCCACAAGATTGCTAATTGTGAGCAACCGTGATTTGGGCATTTTAAAATCTAAGCACGGGCCCAGTTTTCTTTTAGAAAACTATTGAGTGAGAATCGGCCGCGATAAACTTGAGATAGTTCCTTTGTAAGTTTGTCATTTATAAGTAAATTATTTATTTTACGGTTTTATTTTACGGTTTGATATAGCGTTTGTAATTCTTATTTTATTATCCCCGATATTTCTCTGTTCACGGAAGACGACGCTTATAATCTTCGCTTATAATCTTCGCTTATAATCATCGATGTTTAAATATCGTTGTAACTACCCTCAAATTTTCCTAAAATTATTTATTTATTTATTATAAGTCTCTTTACAAAATAAACGCTAGCTTAATCCATATCTATAGTTTTGATACTGTTTTTTTTTTATTGCTTAAATGGGTGGACGAGCTCACAGTCCACCTGGTGTTAAGTGGTTACTGGATGTTATTCCTTCACCGTGGAAGTCAATCGTGAACATTAGTTGAGTACGTATTTCATTACAAAGATTTGTACCCGCCTGAGATTCGAACACCGGTACATCGCTCAACACGAATGCACCGGACGTCTTATCCTTTAGGCCACGACGACTTCAAATGACTCGTGAAAATCAAAGAATACACAATTTTATTTATCGTTTTAGGTATTTACAAGAAAAACTTTCGTATGTCGATGCTAATCGCACCTGTATCTGGGGCTGGTCGTACGGCGGCTACGCGGCCTCCCTGGCTCTCGCCCGTGGTGGAGATGTATTCCGATGTGCTGCTGCAGTCGCTCCTGTTGTCGACTGGAAATTCTATGGTGAGCTAGTTCTCAAATGCCAAGCGGATCTCTCCTCCCCCTTCAGTCGATCGCTCATTGCTGAGCATCGTGATGCGCCTGCCTGTGACCTTTTTTAGTAATTTGTAGCCTGTTTGTAATTAGGTCGGTCAGTGGCAAAGTGAAGTGCGTGGCTCAATCTCTTGTCCATAGTCTTGCTTTGTCGTGCGCACGTGGCTTATGTTGCAAGCCAGATTTTGTTTCTTTTTAATTGTGTGTGTTTTATGTATCTTTTTAGCTTGTGATGTGTATTGTGTGCCTAATAAATAAAATAAATAAATAAAAGATACTCCGACACTTGGTCACTCCAACTTTTTTTGGCTCCGACCTCTAGATCGTCTTCCATCTACTTTACCCATCACAATGCGGTCAATTTATTTTGATACTTGATTGTGTTAAATTTTAATTGAGAATTCTTCTCGTTACGTAGGCTTAACACAGCAGATGTGAGTTTATCATCGGTCTCCAAAATAGCTTTAATTTTTTTTTCTACATTAGCATAGGAATTAATATGTAGGCTTCCTCTTCTTACTAGCGTCGATAACCCTCAACGCTGAGGGTTGTAGCCTCCTTTAATAACTTTATTTCTGGATTATCCTGCACCAGCCCTGCCTATTCTCGGCTGCGCGGATGGCATCGTGAACTGAAGCGTGGTGAGTAGAGCGTATCTGGTACGACCAGTGCATTGAACTTCTGTCTCTGGGACCCTGTTCCGCATACCTTGCCTGTTACCAGCAGCTTTTCTAACTCTTTCTGGCAAAGTGGGCTTAAGTTAGGTTAATTTAAAAACTACGCAATTCAAAACGCGTAATGATTTATCAATCTACTTTCAGATACAATATACACGGAACGTTACATGGATCTGCCACAGAACAACGTAGAGGGCTACGCCGTTTCATCGCTGTTGGTCAATGATGTGGTACGTATGGCCCTTAAATGCCACAGTAATATTTAAAGTACCCAGGAACGTATTGTTCAATTTTCTGAATCGATTCCATCGTGCTCGTGGTCCAAGCTGTAATGTATTCGATTTTCATACAGAGATCGTAGGTTAAATATCTAAGTTTAAATATATTTTTTGCCTTAATAGGCAGGTTTTACTGGTGGTAGGACCTCTTGTGAGTCCGCGTAGGTAGGTACCACCACCCTGCCATTTTCTGCCGTGAAGCAGTAATGCGTTTCGGTTTGAAGGGTGGGGCAGCCGTTGTAGCTATACTGAGACCTTAGAACTTATATCTCAAGGTGGGTGGCGCATTTACGTTGTAGATGTCTATGGGCTCCAGTAACCACTTAGCATCAGGTGGGCTGTGAGCTCGTACACCCATCTGCGCAATAAAAAAAAAGATCGCAGGTTAGATATCTAGGTTTAAATATATTGCCTTAGTAGGCAGGTGAACTTATGGCCCACCTCGTGGTGAGTGGTTACGGTCACTCATGGATGTCAACAACGCTAACACAACAAAGTCGTGCTTACTGAATTATTAATTATGAAGCGTTACGAGTAGCGTCTTCGAAATAATCTTCGTCCAGTTCGCAGAATTAAATGACAGGGCACAGTTCTCAGCTTGTGGGAGCTTAACACGGCAAATTATCAGAATTATCAAATGTAGCATGTCTGTGGAGGGTTCCCGTGAACAAATGATCTTGTTAACAGACGTAATACATCGTTTATTAGAAAGATCTCTCTAACAACGTACAAGCGCAGGTCCTTGCACCAAGCACCGCTTGAGGCTTAGTGAGTGCAGTTCCCCACAGACATACGTTTTATTGAAGCAAGGGAAAAATTCAGAAAGTATAATTGATAAAAATGTTTCGTATTTATTTTTTATTAATAAATAGGTTTCCGTTACGTTAGAGTTATAGCAGAAATTAACTGATACTTCGATTTTCAATGAAAATCCCTTTAAAAAACATGCGGAGTGTCAAATAGAAATGGCACCTCTGATTAGTAGCATTCTGATCTATTATGTTCTTTGTTTCCTAACAGGTGGATTCATACAAAAGTAAAAGCTATTTCCTCGTTCACGGCACAGCGGACGACAATGTGCATTACCAACACGCTATGCTGATCTCGCGGCTTTTGCAGAGGCGGGACATCTACTTCACACAAATGGTAAGTGTGTTCTTTTACATTTATCCAACTTCATTCTAAACGATACAATTCTACTGGTTTTTTATGTGTCTTACCTCAGAACGTTCAAGGCTCTTCTTCTAGATGAACTGAATTGGATGATTCTTTTAGTCACATTAATCTGACCAGTATCTGGTATCTTAATGAGCAGTAGTTCTTGAAATACCGTTAATAATGCATATTTAATCAACTTCGGCTGTATTGATGATATCCTCATTTCATTTTGTTGAAGTCGGTTTTCTGTTTTATTATATTTTTATAATAACGCGACTCGCCCACGCTTTGCTTGGGGAACTGTAATTTGTCACACAGTCGATTGCTTATAGTCATAACTATTCAAATATTTGTCCAAACAATGTAGTGTAAAAGACAAAGTTTGTTTGTGATTTGTTCGTTTGTAAGTTTGTAATTATTAGATGCGATAAAAGTATTTATTTTCATATCAATTTGTGACTACCAAATGTGCGTATATAAATTATCTTTTTTTTTTTGCATTTTTGGTTCACTAATTTGGCGATAATGGCTTACACATAAAAGAAAGATATATTTTATGGTGTCACGCGCATTTTTCTAGAACTATTTAAGATAAACATTATCTTAATATATGTTATTAATGTGTAACTCCAAAGGTTTTTGCAGCGCACGCTAGAATAGCTCGCAGTGGTCGATTTTTTCCTACTTACTTGACACTTATCGTTCGTTATATTTTGGGTAATTCACACTATCTAATATATAAAATTCTCGTGTCACAATGTTCGTTCCCATACTCCTCCGAAACCGCTTGACCGATTCTCCTGAAATTTTTTATGCATATTCAGTAAGCCTGAGAATCGGCTACTATCTATTTTTCATACCCCTAAGTGATTAGGGTTGTCCACCCCTAACATTTTTTTTTTATTTGGACATTTTTTTTGTTATAATGAGGTATTATGTGGTTGAATGAGGTTTTGTTATTTTTATTATATATTCCCTCATCGTTCACAGCACTACATACCTCTTTCACTCATTTACCACATCCTTACACACTTACAATAAGTTAGTTTTTTTTTTTACACTAGTAATTCCCTAGAAATCTTATATATGGCAAAAGAATGTTTGCCGGGTCAGCTAGTTTCTTTATAAATTATACCCTATTTGCTCTGATGTGTAAGCTACATTATTGTAAAGTTTCATCAAAACCCATTCATTACTTTTTGCGTGAAAGAGTAACAAATATACATCCATATATTCTTACAAACTTTCATATTTATAATATTACTAGGACTTTCAATGATAACAGAAGAGTTGCTACTCACCTATGGGTAGGTAGTCTGGGCGTTTTCCGTGCTACCGTGGTGAATAACCATGTAATTAACTCGAACCAATGATTTTTTTATACAAAAATAATTTTTACATATAAAATATCATTGACTCGAACCAATTATTGTAATGAAATACGTACTTAGCAAATGTACAAAAATAACATTTGTGCTGAAGGAAATAACATCGTGTAAATAAAATAAATCTATATATCACAAACCCGCAAATTGTTTTTTGCGTAATTACTTTGTGAGCCCAAACGGGTAGGCACTACTCTGCCTATTTCTGCCTTGAAGTAATAATGCGTTTCGGTTCAAACCGAAGGGTGGGGCAGCTGTTGTACTGTAGAAACTGAACCTAGAACTTATGTCTCAAGATGAGTAGCAGCATTTACATTGTTGATGCTATGGGCTCCGGTTATCAATTGTGAACGAAATTACGTCCACCCCATGCTTAAAAAAATTAAAATAATAATAGACACAGGTCTAAAAAATATGGATTTCCTCTTAAGGCTTCCATCTTGTGTATAAAAAGTACACTCATACATAGTTCACATTCATAATTTTATAAATTTATGACACAATAATTAGAGCTCGGTGAATCTAAAATAACTCCTCGAGGTTAATAGGTAGGAAAAAAAAATGGCTACTATGGGGATGGTATCAGCAGGTGTTTTACATAAACTGGCTATTTGTCGTTTAAGTGGGTGGTGATTACCAAACTTTTCGTTTGCTCCTATTTTAGAATTTGATTGTACTGTTGTCTATATGAGTTATATTTTATTTTCTGCTTTGTTTATTTAACTAGTATTTGTTTAATGGTGTGCTATTAAAACGTTTTTTTTAATTAGTATCTCTGATACGAGGTTTAGCAATTTAATTCCCTTTAACTAGTGGTCTTATCCATCTGATACGGTCACTAGTTATAGTTTTTGCCACTGTTATTCGGAGATCGGGAATTTATGTTTTTTGGACCGCGTCCAGAAAACATCCTACTAAACTTGCCCATATAAAGATTGATCGCCTCTTTAGTTTAAATGTTGGGGTCTATAAAAGATGAAAAGGTAAAGGGAATATGTATTTTCCACCCAAAAAGCTAGTATTTTTCGAAGTAGATAGTCGATTTTATCCTTTGTAACTTGTGTACATAAAAATTAACTTGAAAATATCCTTAGCACACATCAAGATTCGATCGAATTTGTTCTATTCCAATTGATTTATTCAATTTGTTTTAACGTTCTACGTAGAAAGATAAGATCCACTCTCATTTCAACTACATTCATATTTTATTATACCCAGCAAGATTAATTAAAAATAGATAATATAATTCTGCCAATAAGTAGAGTAGCAAGTTATAGGTCACATTTAATTTTATTACCTAAGAAAATAACAGATGCCAAATAAAATTGTTCGTCCAACATCAATCCTCTTATTTATCGTACCTACCTATATGTACTATCAGACACTTGGAACGGACTATGTGGCCGTTGGGATAAATTTATTACCTACTTTAGGACATTAGCGATTTCAGCATACAGTCCCAGGGGGGTCGATTGCTCTTACTGTGAAATATCTGACATTGCTAAACCTTGATTCGGAATGGAATTTGAACAAATTCTCACTTAATTTGGAATAACAAAGCTACTGAGTTACAACATGTCCGGAAAGTGCATTATTAATGAGAGCTTAAATATGTAGCTTTTTAAAAGTAAATATATGTTTATTGCCATACCAATTCAACTGGTGCTAAAAAAGTTTACTAGGCCCATCCACAAGGAAGAGTTCCGTTGTAAATTTTACTGTCATTAATTACAATTCCTAACTTAGGAATTTCAAAAAATTCGATGAATTTCAAGGTGTCTCCTTCAGATAAAATTGAGTAAATTACCTATATATGAGTCGACTATTATCAAAGCCGGCAATCTGACTTTTGGACAATTATTGGTAAATCAGAAAAACGAATTATTGACTTTGTATTCCATTGGCAGTCACAAAACTCTTCGGAACGACATCTTAGATAAATAACAGGTTAACTATTAACCTTTATTTAATGCAGGTTTTGAACCGTATTCTTTGAAGGAGACGATTANTTAGGGAGTCTAGGGCCGATCCGGGGCATCGACGCATCACAGATGCGACGCATCGTGTCCCGGAACCACCCCGCCTCTCCCTCGACCTCGACCGGGTGTGGACGCATGGGCGCCCACGCCGCCACCGTAGAGGCTTCCATCAGGAGCGCCTTATTCAGGCGCTTCAGTGCCCACTTGGGGAATGACCGGGATGCACCACGGGGGTGGAGGTTAATAGGTAGGAAAAAAATAATGGCTACTATGGGGATGGTATGAGCAGGTGTTTTCCATAAATTGGCTATTTATCGTTTAAGTGCGTGGTAATTACCAAACTTTTCGTTTGCTCCTATTTTAGAATTTGATTGTACTGTTGTCTATATGACTTATATTTTATTTTCTGCTTTGTTTATTTAACTAGTATTTGTTCAATGGTGTGCTATTAAAACGTTTTTTTTTAATTAGTATCTCTGTTACGAGGCTTAGCAATTTAATTCCCTTTAACTAGTGGTCTTATCCATCTGATACGGTCACTAGTTATAGTTTTTGCTACTGTTATTCGGAGATCGGGAATTTATGTTTTTTGGACCGCGTCCAGAAAACATCCTACTAAACTTGCCCATATAAAGTTTGATCGCCTCTTTAGTTTAAATGTTGGGGTCTACAGAAGATGAAAAGGTAAAGGGAATATTTTCCACCCAAAAAGTTTGTATTTTTTCGAAGTAGATAGTCGATTTTATCCTTTGTAACTTGTGTACATAAAAATTAACTTGAAAATATCCTTAGCACACATCAAGATTCGATCGAATTTGTTCTATTCCAATTGATTTATTCAATTTGTTTTAACGTTCCACGTAGAAAGATAAGATCGACTCTCATTTCAACTACATTCATATTTTATTATACCCAGCAAGATTAATAAAAAAAAGATAATATCATTCTGCCAATAAATTAGTAGAGTAGCAAGGTAGTTACGTTATAGGTCACATTTAATTTTATTACCTAAGAAAATAACAGATACCAAAATAAAATTGTTCGTCCAACATCAATCCTCTTATTTATCGTACCTATCTTCACACTATAATAATATGTACTATCAGACTCTTGGAACGGACTATGCGGCCGTTGGGATAAATTTATTACCTACTTTAGGACATTAGCGATTTCAGCATACAGTCCCAGGGGGGGTCGATTGCTCTTACTGTGAAATATCTGACATTGCTAAACCTTGATTCGGAATGGAATTTGAACAAATTCTCACTTAATTTGGAATAACAAAGATACTGAGTTACAACATGTCCGGAAAGTGCATTATTAATGAGAGCTTAAATATGTAGCTTTTTAAAAGTAAATAATATATGTTTATTGCCATACCAATTCACCTGGTGCTAAAAAAGTTTACTAGGCCCATCCACAAGGAAGAGTTCCATTGTAAATTGTACTGTCATTAATTACAATTCCTAACTTAGGAATTTCAAAAATTCGATGAATTTCAAGGTATCTCCTTCGGATAACATTGAGTAATTTACCTATGTATAAATTGTTGCAATCGATTTAAAAACTTTTTACCGTTAAAATTTTGGATGCACTAAATTCATACTAAATTACGCACATGGGGCTTTACGTTACCGAGGTATTAAGCAGTTTGCTTTCCAGAAACTATTTCTGGAAAACCACATAATAATATTATTATCGTTGCTGCAAAACCAATTTTTACTTTTTGGAAAATTATAATATTTTGACTAATTTATTTTGACTATTTTGAATAATTTAAAAACTTTTTACCGTTAAGATTTTGGATGCACTAAATTAATACTAAATTAGGCACATGGGGTTTTACGTTACGAAGGTATTAAGCAGTTTACTTTCCAGCAACTATTTTTGGAAAACCACATATTATTATCGTTGCTGCAAAACCAATTTTTACTTTTTTGAAGATTATAATATTTTGACTAATTTAGAAACCAAAGTATTTGAAATATACAAAAATGATTCATTAGTACGTTGCTATATTGAGAGCAAAACAAAACCAAACTTTTGTAATGCGTTTCATGAATTGTAGATATTTTAGGATTGGACGTCTTATAATTAAGTTTCATTTTTCAGAGCTACACCGATGAAGACCACGATCTAATTGGCGTGAGGCCGCATCTTTATCACGGCCTAGAGAAGTTCCTTCGAGAAAACATGTTCTAAGAAAAATAAAGCACCTTCTACGTTCCATTTTAAAAAATCGATTTTAAATTACAGTTGTCAAAAGTCTAGTCCGTATGAAGAAAAGAAAACAATAGTAAAATATAGTTTAATAATAGAATTTTAACAAAAAAATGTAAATATAATACTAATTTTTAGTGACTAACCTTGAAATATAAATAATTTAAAAGTTATACTTCTTATTGCCAAAATTAAAAGTTGTCTAGCTGTGTTGAATCAAAACTTCAAACGTGGAATACACTGAACAATTTAATTGTCTGGCTTCTGGTATCTTCAATGTCCATGGGCAGCGGTGATCATATACCGTAAAGGGAACGTGCCGAGTGCTAATAATTCTGTCAATGACAGCTATAAAAATATCGTAATTTATTAAGGGCAGCACAGAAGAAGACAGCTCTCCTACTCTTGAGTGTATTCATGTTAAAATTTTAAATATTAAAAATAATATTTACTCTAATGTCCACATATTTTATTTATTTTAAATATTTTAGATTATGCTTCCACAGCAATAAGCGATTAGTTTAAGAACACACCCGATTCCTACCTTAATAATGCTTAATAGTATCACATTTGATAATATTAGCTTTACTTAAAATATTTTTGACGTGATAACGTCTTATAATTCGATGGAGCCGGCTGCACGCACGAAAAAACATAACTTATGCGGCGTTACCTCGCTCTGAGGCGTTCCATTTAAGGCTTGAAGTGCAAGCGAGAGCGCGCAACGAGCGACAAAGAAGCACAATCGGCCTCCGCGTTCGGCAGCGTTCGACATCTGTCTCTCTCCTACTTGAGTGAGCCATGCATACGCGTGGACATCTGCTATACAATAATACATTTACATAAATATCTATCAAACAAATAAAATAAAAAAATTCTTTTGAAAAGTGAAACCATTCCATCAGTATTTTCTTATGACGTTGTCACGTTCAACTATCGTCAGTAAACCGACTTTACAGACAATCGATTTTACTAAAAGAATGGAGCTTGCAAATTCTTATTACATTATTTTTAAGCTACAATTTTTTCAATTTATTAATGTCTGTTCATACTGTAACAAGCTATTGTAATTTCACGGGTGTGGGAAATCTTGAGAGGGAGCATCTAGTTGCTAGTGGTAAAGCGTAGATAAAATGTAAATAGTTTTAAATATTCCCAGTATTATAATGTTACTGAATGTTGCCAAACCTTTGAGAATGACACAGGGTTTCTTCACCTATATGTATATTTTGATCCACGGAAGGCACCTATGTAAATTGCTTGTATAATATGTAAAAGTTGTTTCTCTGCTTAACTGGTGTTACGTGTTTTTGTAAATACGATTTATTTCCAATTTAAAAATAAAAATAAAGACAATTTTTCCAAATAACACTTTTATTTCATACCGTACCAACGATGTTAGATGAATTAAAAATATATTTTCTTATGCGCAAGGAATCTTTTTTTTTTATTGCTTAGATGGGTTGTCGAGCTCACAGCCCACCTGATGTTAAGTGGTTTCTGGAGCCCATAGACATCTACAACGTAAATGCGCCACCCACCTTGAGATATAAGTTCTAAGGTCTCAAGTATAGTTACAACGGCTGCCCCACCCTTCAAACCGAAACGCATTACTGCTTCACGGCAGAAATAGGCAGGGTGGTGGTACCCACCCGCGCGGACTCACAAGAGGTCCTACCACCAGTAATTACACAAATTATAATTTTGCGGGTTTCATTTTTATTACACGATGTTATTCCTTCACCGAGGAAATCAATCGTGAACATTTGTTGAATACGTATTTCATTAGAAAAATTCGTACCCGCCTGAGATTCGAACACCGGTGCATCGCTCAACACGAATGCACCGGACGTCTTATCCGTTAGGCCACGACGACTTTGTATCCTTTACGAGCTCTAAATTTAGATTCCTATTAATGTTCTATTAGAAAACTGGTTCTGTTAACAAACATTACTGGTGGTAGGACCTCTTGTGAGTTCACGCGGGTGGGTACCACCACCCCGCCTATTTCTGCCGTGAAGCAATAATGCGTTTCGGTTTGAAGGGTGGGGCAGCCGTTGTAGCACTATACTTGAGACCTTAGAACTTATATCTCAAGGTGGGTGGCACATTTACGTTATGGATGTCTATGGGCTTCAGTAACCACTTAACACCAGGTGGGCTGTGAGCTCGTCCACCTATCTAAGCAATAAAAAAAACCTGACCAGTTTAATTACATAATAAAGAACGTAAGTTCATTATAATTGAACAGAAGGATCTATGTATAAGTGCGGAAATATTTTCATTGCCAATCACAATGAATTAAAATAGACTGTTCTAATATTGGACGACGAGTCATTAGAAGTATTTTACCGCCCTAGTAAGCGAAGCGAAGGATAAAAATAAAAATGTCATCCCTTTTCCGACCCTCAGACGAAGGTTTAAGCAAAAATAGTTTTCAAACAAAGGAAAATAGAACTCAATAAAGCATACAATTTGAAATCACATGCTTCTCGCGCGCTGTTTATGAGTTAAAAGCCTATACTCAGTTCCATTAGCGGTAGATATAAAATCACTTAGTGCCAGATCTATACCCGACAGAACCTTGGCTTCACTCCTAAATAGTGGCTCCTGCTCTTACATTCTTACTTTACAGATGGTGCGAGATAGACGGGACTATTGAAAAGTAGAAACAGATTTTTGTCGTCTATTTCGTTAACGCTTTTATTTTTGCCTCGACGCTCGAGTGTTTTGTGTCTGTTAGAATTTGTTGCGTTTGGAAAAATGCTTTTATAGTCTCCGTCGGGATATAAGCCAGATTCTACATTAGAGTCTACACGTGAATGAGTAAATTGAAAGCTTACGAATAAAGCTAATGAACATGGAACAAACACGAAAATTCACTCAGAAACAACACATTTTGCTCAAATGTTATTTCGGAGTGAATTGAAATAAGAATTTGAAATTCGTATAATATGGTATTTAGGTTTTATATTTATTGTAACAACAGTTTATTGTAACGAACAGATTTGTGGTCAGTGCAACCAGACATTTTTTTCACATTCCAGTTCATTTTTTTATCTATACTTATTTGATAGCATTTATAAATAGGTTAGGTAGTATTAAGGTGTTATAATATTAAGGTGTAATATTAAGGTGATACCGAAGATGCTCTGAGGAATTATTCGAGATGATACCGGCATCTCGTTTTTACCACCGCACCGCCCGCCACCGGAGTAGAGTTCATCCATACTACCTGGAGCCACAGCGGTCATCCACAGTGCGCTTCCAGAGATCTTTTTTGCCACGCACCATCCGGCTGTGGAATGAGCTCCCCTCCACGGTGTTTCCCGAGCGCTATGACATGTCCTTCTTCAAACGAGGCTTGTGGAGAGTATTAAACGGTAGGCAGCGGCTTGGTTCTGTCCCTGGCGTTACTGACGTCCATGAGCGACGGTAACCACTTACCGTCAAGTGGGCCGCATGCTCCTCTGCCTACAAAGGCAATAAAAAAGCTTCCTGTCGATGTCTGTTGTTGCTATCTTCGGAGCCTCGAGCAATCGGGTCTATCCCTCTTGTGGCTGCGCGTAGATCATGGGAATTGTACCCGAATTTACGCCTGCCTGGACGTAAATTCGTGAAAATCGTAGAAAAAAATACTGGTCTGGTCTTGATAAAATTTAACCGCGTGAGAAGCGCCACCTTTGTAATCGAACAAATATATTCACACAGTAAAAAGTTCTGAGTGAACAAAGCACATGCAAAAAAACAAATACGAATTGATAACCTCCTCTTTTTCAAAGTCGGCTAAAAACTGCTGCCGCATGTAAAACCGTTTATTACTGTTTCAGAATTAATTTTAACGACAAAAAACATGTGGTGATTAAAGAGCGTTACGCGCGCACACATTTTACTGGCGTAAAAACAAATTAAGTCGGAATTGAACATCGTGTTTTCCGCAGCGGTGTCGTAAATTACTGGGTATGCCGAGCAAGGGTTCTCTTGTAAATTGGGTTTAATTAGAGGCGTCAATTCGAAGCAGTTTTTTGCGAGCCGAGCTTGAATGGCGAGCATCAGCGAAGTGAATGAATGATCTATCCTTTTTATTTTTGAGGAAATTAATGAGCGACGCAACGGGCGGAGGAAAGCTTACTTAGTGGTTCAACGTTATTTTTTTATTTTTTTTTATTTTCTAGTTTATATTTCGAATTGTAATTTTTATGGATAGCGTAGAAGAAGAAGAAAAAGTAATTTTAAAACACTTTTTAAAGTACCTTATCAAATTTTTTACTGGTGGTAGGACCTCTTGTGAGTCCACGCGGGTAGGTACCACCGCCCTGCCTATTTCTGCCGTGAAGCAGTAATGCGTTTCGGTTTGAAGGGCGGGGCAGCCGATGTAACTATACGGAGACCTTAGAACTCATATCTCAAGGTGGGTGGCGGCATTTACGTGGTAGATGTCTATGGGCTCCAGTAACCACTTAACACCAGGTGGGCTGTGAGCTTGTCCACTCATCTTAGCAATAAAAAAAATGTTAAATTAATAAAACTAGCTATTATAGAGGACAAGAAACTTGACAGATACCTGAATAGCGTTAACGATATATTCAAGAAAAGAAGTGCCGCGAATATGAAAATTATCGGAATTTTAGATATCCATGATATATATAGCATTAATCTAAACATTTTGGGCTACAAAAGCACAAAATGTTTATCAACGTTAATAGTCTTATTAGAAGCCGCATGCGAAGACTGTCTAATGAAATTCATTATAATATCAAATTTCGTATTAAGTAAAACCGCCATCGTAAGGCGTCTTCATAAATACGATGTACTTAAACGCTCTTGTACTGTTAAGGCTAATTGAAAATGTCTGTTCAATTCTCGAAACAGTATAATTAAATCTATATTTTTTATGGAATACGATGTTAGTAAACGATATCTTTACAATATATATATTTAAAAATAGTTCGATAATTGTAAATGTATGTAAGTCGGCGCGTGTTTTTATAAACCATTAGTTCATGACTCATAAAGATGGGACGACAAACAACACGTGCAAGCATTCATCGAAAACAACACGTGCAAGATAAGAGTCGTAAACAACATCGTCCCACCACGATACCTTGCTATAAAAACGCTCCGTTGTTGTCTCTCGAGCTCAGAAGCGAGCGAGTCGCCGTATCAGACGGAACGCTCCTGCGTAATATACGCTTTGAGTTAACATTCCTGGTTTTATTGACTTACGAAGACCGCCCGCTTACCATGTCGCTACCCGAAAGTAGAAATACTCCAACATCAGAAGTGGGATCACCACGTGACGAAAAACGGCCTAATGACGTAATCCAAACTATGGAAAACAGAATTCTCAAATTTTTCGAAACCCGGGATCTACGTGAATGACACTTTCTTAAAAACGTACAAAAGTTTTCTTGTTATAATAGAAGGGTTGGAAATTTAAAAACATCGAATTGTTATTTTTAATTTCTAACTATTACAGAAAAAGCATGGCACAATAAGAAGAATATACGATTTCAAAATTTTGCCAGTTTTTCGCGACGTGGGTAGGTTTTAATCTGTCATCTTTGAAAGAGGGGAAGGTATTTTTGTTTAACATTTTGATGAAAATAGATTTGTCGATTTTGTTATTCCTATTTACTTCGTTCCACTTACACAAGAAAAGGTTTTTGGGTTCGTTTTAATGTGTTTTTCTCAAGCATATATCAAGAGCAGTGTCGTAATGAAGAATTTTAGAGTGTGAGGACATTAAATTATTGCAATTCTGTACTGATAATTGGATTTCACTTATATGATTTATTCTTTGTTACACATATAGCCAGCATGACGACTCCTCACCATCTTTCTTGTTCTGTAATGACTTTAGTATACTGATGCAATGGGTCACCCATTATCGATTATAGCAATCATTTAATCATGGTCTCCACGAGCCCTAGTCTCATCCACACTCCCTTATTCCACAAACCCTTTGACGGTCTATGATATGATTTTTCATGAAGCTTGAATGACGATTTACGAGTTTTATCAAGACATTTTACTCAAAATGGTGTGGATGATGATTACATACTCTAATACTACAATTTTAAACTTATTTTTTTCTTTTCTTTTTGACAGCTTCAATACTATTACGAACTTAGTCGTTTTATTAAAATTCGGATTTTTAATACTTTATTCAACTTGGCCATCAAATATTTTATTAAACAATTTTCTTCGTCTTTCGTCTGTACAGCCGCCATTATTAAAAATCGAAAGTAATAGAAACATTGGCTTTCTTTCCAGTTTAATGCATTGTGATGCAAAAGTACCAACATAAAAAATATCTTTAATAAGAGCTAAAATTATAATCATCATCACTCAATCGTTATTTTAGAAAGGAACTGTAACGGTCGATAAATCTGTCAACAGTGCTTAATAGGTTTTGATGGGAATAGCATGTTCAGCTATTTAGGGTTCGGTTTCTTGGCGGCTCGCTGTCGAGGTAAGTAATTATTGAAGGCTCTGAAATTCCTTAACCCGGCCCTGTCGTGAAGCTATGCGTATCGGGTTGCGGAGTAGGGCTGCCTTAACGCAGATAGCAAGACAAGTTGACAAATTGGATAGCAGGTGCCGAGTTTGACCCTTTCCTTCGCTAAACATGATTAGTGGCGAGACGAACGCCTCAAGGACGTTTGGTTTTTCTTCGATCGAGACTGTTTGCTGGGGTTTATTACTGAGGACGGATTTGAGTGAAACGAAAAAATCAGTGTGTTCTTTGTTTGTATCAGAAATATATTTTGGTACTTATATGTATTCTATTTTTTGTTGGACTACTGAATCAAATCATGCAAAGTAGATAGCATACTCAATTCGATCTACACAACAAGTACAAATCAATTTGTCTATTGAGTGATTTTAATGTTGATTTTAATGTTTAATGACATTTTGTGTTGTCAGTTTACCCTTTACAATAAGTAATGATAAAAGGTAATGGAAAAGATAATTATAATTATCTATATATTATAAGATAATTATAATTATATTAAAAGAAGTTCGTGCAGTGTCTTATTTACTTCGTTGTTGTCATTAGTCTTTTCAAGAAAGGCGATGATGAAACCGAAAAACAATTTGGATGATATATATTAGATTTTTCGCAAATTGGATCCTTCATTATTAATATTATTGTAACTATTTTAGTGTCCTAAATATAGTTACAATAATAATAAATGTGACAATTTTAACTATAGTACTACTAATATTGAAGTACAAGTGAAGTTTGGGTAAAAAAAAATTGATTGATGATCATAAAAAGGTGTAAACATCAAAGAAAGGCTCGCCAGTAGATTGTTTCGATAGGGAAAATTGATTGCAGGTTTGGCAGATGGGATTTTTTTTAGGATTTGACCCTAATGGTTCTTTAGATATAATTTTATTGATAATTTCGTTTTAAAAACATACATTTACAATTATCGAACTATTTTTATTGGGTTTCTTATCTCTCTTCTTAAGCTGAGTTAGAAAGAGAGAGAGCATAGTCTTTACGATCGTCGTAATTGAACGCGTCAAACAGCTTCCCAGTTTCAGTTGATTGCTTCAAAATTCCCAATAAAAAGTTCATTGCTCCTTAATACGGATAATGTATTTCAGTATGCCATTAAGGAAATGTAATACTACTGGTACCTTTTTACTGGTGGTAGGACCTCTAGTGGGTCCGTACGGGTAGGTACCACCACCCTGCCTATTTCTGCCGTGAAGCAGTAATGCGTTTCGGTTTGAAGGGCGGGGCAGCCGTTATAACTATACTTGAGACCTTAGAACTTATTCTCAAGGTGGGTGGCGCATTTACGTTGTAGATGTCTATGGGCTCCAGTAACCACTTAACACCAGGCGGGATGTGAGCTCGTCCATTCATCTAAGCAATAAAAAATAAAATAAAAATACTAGAATTCTGACGCAATAATGACTTCCATATTAAGGGTTGTTATCATAAAATAATTAACACTTTGATCGTATGTTTCAAAATGTACAGAAGTGGTCAGATTGTTTTATCTATGGGCTGCAGTAATCACGTAGCTAATTAATTATCAAAAGGATTGTTCTTCGCCTGCCCGTTAAAAAAACCTCTAAATATTTAAGTAATTCTTTTGATATTGCTTAAAATAATCAGAAACATAAGCTAGTTTCTGGAGTGTTTAAGTAAGTTAAATATTACCAAAAATTCGTAGCCAAGGGATTTTCGTCAAAAAAGATTTCTCTGTTACTGGGAAATGTGGTATTTTGTTGAAATTTAAGCCGAAACAAGGCGGCTCAGTCAGTTCGACTCTGACATGCTCCGCCCTCTATCCCCAGTGGAGGGCGGAAGTCCGGCGATTTCCTCCTGACCAAAAAAAAAAAAAAAAAGGCTCACTCAACTCGTATTAATGCTGTTCAAAAATACTCGTATGCTGTAAAAAGTCGAGGACCTTTTCCCTGAACTAAACACCGGATTTAAGATTGCGTAAAACGAATCATTGTAAAAATAATAATTTAAAAAAAAAAATTATCAAATTATAAAAAAAATATCATATTTTATTTAAAAGGGGTATCGTGTAGAAATAAAATCTATCAAAGTAACATTAACCAATAACCATTTCAAAAGCATTATTTTACTTCACTAGATGGGTGGAAATGCGATGGCATAGAATTATAGATTGTAGCGCATAATATCCCAATTCCACTCTTCAAACTTGAAAACGCGATTGCTTCAGGAAGATATAAACAGAAAGGTTTTACTACTAGTAGGACGTAGCCTGCATTGATGGACACCATTTTGTCTATTTCTGGAAGAAGGCTTCACGCCAGACATATCTGATGTATCCATAGACAATCTGGTTTCCTTCAAACTAACAAAGTTGCACCACACAATCGAGACTTAGAAAAAAGATAACGACACACACAAACAGCGACACAGAGAATTAACCCAGTAACCGTACTCCTCGAACTCGGCAAAGACTTCGACGTGCTAACCTAAACATCAGCTCGCTGAGTGTTTTTTTTATTTTATTTTTATTGCCCTTTTAGGCAGACGAGCATACGGCCCACCTGATGGTGAGTGGTTACCGTTGCCCATGGATTTCAGCAATGCCAGGGGCAGAGCCAAGCCGCTGCCGTTTCTCGCCGGACCTTGTCAGCGGGTCGCGATTCCGATCCGGTAGTAGGTTCATTCGCGAAGCAGCTACTCTTGAGTTGTTAGGTCCCCTTTGGAAGCACTTGGGTAGTTGTTAGTAAATTCCACAATTTTTGGCTGAGCACTTACTCGCCCACCTGCCCTGGTGAAACTAAAAAGGCCTCCGGCCACTAGTAATCTTACATTAAAAAAAAGAGTATATTCATCCTATCATCAGTGATTGTCCAAGTTTAGAAATTGGGCGTGTTTGATTTATCTAAATTACAAATCTGAACGAATCGCCGAGAGAACACTAAATGTGAAATCATTAAGCTAATTGCTGTGACGGACGCTTTTTTTTTACCTTCATCGCTCCCGAAGCCAACGTACTGAAGGAAACTTAGCTAATTTATTCTGGTGTTTTTGTCCATTCTCCGTAAGAGCGCCACGATCCATCTTCATTTGTGAAAAAGAGGCGTCCACGTTCAGAGTGACAGCCTTAATGAACGGGGAAATTGCTAAGCGCTGATTTGAAACTGAAAAGAAATTGTGCGGATAAAATTTAATCACGCTTTGCGGGTCGTAGATCCGAACAATGGCTTCCAGTAATAAAGCGTCAGAAGGCACGGGATTCTAATATCACCTTCAGAATTATTGAACGCGATACCGCTTTACATAATAACGATGTCGTAATTTTTTTTGTACTGTTGTAGAAGTTAGAAAACTTACGTTATCTAATTATTCTTTTTTTGGAACGAAGTTCTTTATGGGACGATGCGGACGGGTACCCTAACCGGGAAAAAAACGTCCGTAACGTAAGATTTTTATTAGTAATGCACATAGTGAAGGACTTAACTTTGTAATAACGTACAAATTAGTAATGCACACCGTGTACGACTTAACTTTGTAATAACGTACAAAAAATAACATATGTTTATTATATATTTTTTTATAAATCATTGTGAATAAAATAAAGTTGATAACTTTATAAAGTAGTTTTTTTTATCTATAAAAAAATCGTAATAAAAATGTATACCCGAATAATAATTTTCTTTATACCTCGAATAGAACTTAAAATTAATATCCACCACTCATCTTTTTTTTATTGCTTAGATGGGTGGACGACCTCACAGTCCACCTGGTGCTAAGTGGTTACTGGAGCACATAGACATCTACAACGTAAATGCGCCACCCACCTTGAGATATAAGTTTCTAAGATCTCAGTATAGTTACAACGGCAGCCCTACCCTTCAGACCGAAATGCACTGCTTCACGGCAGAAATAGGCAGAGCGGTGGTACCTACCCGCGCGGGCTCACAAGAGGTCCTACCACCAGTACAATTATTTAATTACTAATTACTTACTTACTGACCCATATCACGACATTCGTCTAATGCTTATTTCCTTTATAAACAACCCATGACCCACTTGATTTTATTTGCTACCATCACCCTTGCGTGCTAGGTTTTAAGGCTCTTGTAAAGAAGGAAAATACTGTTCTTGGCAAACATACATGCGAGTTTATTTGGATTTCGAAGAGCGGAAATCGGATTTCTTGCCTGAAAATTGGCACACACCTTCAATTTAATGCTCGAAGACTTCCGTTCAAAAATAGTAAAAGAGGTGCGTCCTAAATTTCAGCTTCAAGATCGTATAATAGACTTAAATTACATCGCCGTAAGTATTAAAATGTTCTGTCAGTACCAATCTTGTAAAAGGTATTTTGATATGTTAAAAATTTAAACTTTATAATAATAATGCCGTAGTATAAAATTTGTCCGAATTATTAATTTTTTAATTTAAAACATTAGTATCATTTTAATTTTAAAATTAACTTTAGTGAGACCATTTTTGGGTAATTTTCGTGAGACGAGTTAGTAATTGCTAAATTTTAGAACTCGAAAGTTCGACGCGCTTATAAAAATCTTAACGATATTAGGAAAGTTTGAAATTTATATACTCTTTAGCTGTCGTTGAAATTTAAATTTAATTATTTTTTGCAATTCATTGCACAAAAACAACGAAATTGTCTCAGAGACATAATTAATTATAATGTAATCTAATCAAAGGTTTAAAGGTCTTCTCACATTATCGTCATACATAAGTTTAATTCTACATCAAAAATATTTGACCTAATTCACTCTCTATGAAAAAAAAACTTTTGTTTCCTTCAATGCCAATAACTATACTTTTGAGACCTTAGAACTTATATCTCAAGATGGGTGGCGCATTTACGTTGTAGATGTCTATGGGGTCCAGTAACCACTTAACACCAGGTGGGCTGTGAGCTCGTCCACCAAAATAAGAAGAAAAAAAAAACCGTCGAAATATATCTGATTCCAGTGTTTTGTTTAACAATGTAACCAAGACAAAATTAGGTTGGACTTGTCTAACTGGGGAGATATTTAAATAATTACACTGCTGTAATACATTTACTGACAGGAACGATGTCGATCCTCGGCAGGACGAGTTTAGCATGATTTAATATCATCATCATCATCATAAGCCCATAGATGTCCACTGCTGGCCAGTCTTGTCCACAGAACCGCTTGCAACTTACTTTAGTGTATGTACCATTCATTTCAGAGATCCAGAGTGATAAAGATTTGATTAATCTGTTCTAGAATTTCGAATTCACTAATGGGCGATGCACGTGATCGATTCGAGATTTTCTAGTATGATACTGCAAGACTTGATTTTAATTGGAAAGCTCTTGGACACATGCCAGATTCTGGTTTTAGATTTATCTGATTAAAATAAAATAAAAACTGATTAGAAAATATACGTGTTCAAAGCACCAAAACTTGATAAACATTGCTATTCCACAAAAAAAAATGCAAAGGAGTTCGGTTTTGTATTTTTTTTTATTGCTTAGTTGAATGGACGAGTTCGCAGCCCACCTCGTGTTAGGTGGTTACTGGAGCCCATAGACATCTACAACGTAAATGCCGACGCCCTCCTTGAGATATAAGTTCTCAGTATAGTTACAACGGCTGCCCCACCCTTCAAATCGAAACGCATTACTGCTTCACGGCAGAAATAGGCAGGCACCTACGAGTGCGGACTCACAAGAGGTCCTACCACCAGTAAAAAGTACAAACAAACAGAAGTTTTTAATAAAAAAGAAACTGGACTTCAAAAAATAGATTTTCGATATAAACACAGAGATCTCTACGTGAATGCCGCCACCAATTTTCAGATTTGAAGTCGTACGTTTACGTGTCAATAGTATTACAGAAATTTTAATACTGGCCGGTTTGGTTTTATTTAAGGATTAACGATTTAACGATGTTCTTCTGTCATAATGGAAGTCATTAGTAAGCACGAGTTAAGAAATTGTCATTGGAAAAATTTGTACCTGTCTGCAAGATTTTATCCAGGTATTTGATGCCAACACACCAGGCCTCTTATCGTTTCTCCAGAAACGACGGCCTTGGGGATCATCCTTGGGATCGAATTGTCAGGACGGGTACTGGCGACGGCGAACCTTCGGCGCGTACTGTGTGGTACCATGGGTTCCGTGGAGTCTGAGTGGTGGGGCTCGATGGGGTTTAGTCGGTAGTCGGTTTTGCGGGTTAGCTATTGCCTGGCTGACGCCGTGCAGCGCCTCCCGCGCCTTTCTCAAGGCATAGTCTCTCAGCAGGAATTGGAAGAAGAGAAGAATCTCGGTCTTCCTCTTCCCCCTCTTCTTTTCTGGTCGCGCCGGAGTCCGACATAACCCGTTCTTTTACCCCCTCGACCGGGTATCCGTAAATGGATTCCCCACCGTTAAAAAAAGGCCTCTCATCGTTTAGGCCACGACGATTTAAAAACCAAAACACCTATTGTGATCACTAAAAGAGTAAATGAAAAGTATTTTTTAAATATTGCATAAATTTAAAACATATAATAATTAAGTTACAAACAATTTAGGAGTTAAATTCTTGCTAGGTACATTTATTTAAAGTTATTTAATGAACATAATGTGTATGTGTTAAGAACGCCTTCGAAGATAAAGGATTAATTAACATCGTGTAGAAACAAAACGCAAAACTGTAAACTTACTTGGTGGTAGTAAGATCGCAAAGGCTGTTTTTTCCACAGAGCAGTATTGCTTTCCAGTTTTTAGGATAGGAGAACTGTTATTCAATATAATTGAGGCTTCGACCTCACGTCTCGAGGTGGGTGGCAGCGAGATCAAAATATATTTGACAAATAGTTTCCTATTCATATAGTTAACCTTATAGTAACTAAGCCGTAAGGATACCAGGGATGCGGTTGTCCCGTTTGGATATAATAACATTTACAATTCAAATAGCCGATCACTGTAGGGGCTGTAGGACCGTTTCACTACAAATACGCAGTGTTGTGTTGGGTTTACGCTCTGTTGTCAACGTTTTAGAAGAAAGGTTTCTTTCGAAAATGGTTTTCACTACAGTCCGGTCACTGGTCGAAATTCGACTATAAAAACTGGTACTTTCTGGTACTGGTAAGTAGATTCACTTATTATGTTGCATTTTTGCTTTTGTTTTTGTAATTTTTATTTTAACGAGAAATTATGAATATAAAAGTAATAGTTTTAAAATATTATTCTTTTGTATTGAAAATACTAAACTACGTCATTAGAATGAAAGAAAATCATTTAAAAAGAAGAGAAGAAAATTTTACTCAAGTGTCTGCTAAGTCTTTGCCTATTTACATATACACAGATTTGATTCTTTGGTTTTTCGAATGTTCAAATCAAGAGAATGCTTCTGGGATTGGGAAACGTTGCTTGGTTTATTCATGTCGAGAGATAAGATCTTATAGGAGTTCAAACCTAAAGCACCTACCTAAAGCATTGTTAGGAACGTCTTTGTCCATACGTGATTACTATTAGTATTGCGTAATCGGAGTCCACATGGATACCATTGTCGCGCCAAATCCTGTAGCAATGCAAACCTGTATTTTGGATTGAAGAATAGCCGTTTTTTATTACAATTGAAACCTCGGTTTTATCTTGTGACATTCAATTCGTGTTGCCAATAATGGGTACAATAATAATTGTTATAAGTTTGGGATAAAATTAAGGTTGCGCTTAGTGCGAAACAAAGTCTCAAATAATAACTAATAAATAATAAAAAGGCGAGGTGAAAAAAAAACTTGTTTTAATTATTTTATTTATGTAATTCAAAGATTTTTAAGCGAGTAATTTTTCGTTTTGGCTATGAGAAAATATTTTGGTGATTTTTATGAATATATTATTATCAATAATAAAATCACGTACTATTTGTTCATTAAACTTTTGTTTTCTTTCCTACCTATGCTGATAGCCTTGAGAGGCTATTTCAGCTTACCCTAGCGTGTGTAGGTGAGCTCACGGGGCTCAAACCGGAGAGTTGCTAACACTGACTCTAGCAAGAGCAGTGCTTCGCAGAATCTACCACTGGAGCGGAAACGCGACCCACTGAGAAGATCCGGCGAGAAACTCAGTGGGCTGTGTCTAAGGGTTAATTCGCTCATCGAGCCCTTCGTCGCAAGCGACGGGTTCGACGAGGACGGTGACTGGTGCTTGTGGTGCCTAAAAGCACCGTTAATGGATCGGGAGGATCCGTAATGACGTGCTTTGGGTGACGTCGACGGTTTACCATTCGGTCTACCGGGTCGGGTCTGTAGTTTCCAGCGGCCACGATAAGAGGGTTCTCATGTCGTGCCGTCTTCTCGAAGTGGCGCAGCGATGCTGACTGTAGATACTTACTGACGGGGTCGAGCTCCAGGTCATCGTAGAGATCCACGTTCCTCTGGAACCATTCATTAAACATAGTTAGACTTGCCATTTCTATGCTACACACGTCGAAGATGCTATGACAAAAACCTTCACTAAAGCGCTTATACCAATTAGTGAACTCAGTTGGATTAACACTACGCGTGCTTACAGAACACAAACAAGCTAACAAAGTCAGATTATTATAATAAGAAGTTTTACTAATATTTTCTAAAAAATATATTTTTTTTATTATAATATTAGCAGTTTTGAATTATAATAATAGTTTGACATTCGCCATAAACTATTTTATATAAATGTTAAGACGACATGTTTTGTGTCTGTCTGATTTTCAGCGTCCTTGACTTTAGAATAATAATATTAAAAGTTTATCTGTATTATTTCTGATAATGACATCGCAATCATATATAGGGCTTGTCTTTGTGTTGAAACTTCATGAAGAGTAGTAAAGATATTACAGGAAAAGACAAAAAATGACAGTTCAGCTGATTTTTTATGTACTAGCACAATTTTTTTAGGCGGGCCGATTGTTTACCGTCGCTCATGGACATCAGAAATGCCAGAGGTAGAGCCAAGCCAAAACGTTGCGATTTAAAAATTAGGTTTTATTCATCGTTTTTGAAACCCTTTGAAACCATGTGGTTCGGGGATTTGTACCTTGGATCATTAAACTAAACTCTTGTTATTTTCAGAACCTCTTTCCTTACATCCTATGAGTATAATCATCTTCTTTAACGCTCCTATTTCTGTTCTCTGCCCATTTTAGAATTGTATTAAATCATCGTGGTTATTAAATCACCAAATTTTATCTGTCAACTACTAGATGAATCGCGACAGGGATGTCAGCGGAACAATATTCACTTCCCAGTTGGATTTGATTCGAAAGGGTACCGCTGTATTTCACGTTCACAGCCTGCCTTAAAATCTTAGATACTACAATACCCGATATTTTATTTTAAACAAGTTATACCCTGCAATTCTAGCAGATGTTGCGTCTTTCGTCACTAATCCATAGGCCCAATAATTAACAATGTTGCAAATTGACTGTATCTAATAACATATTCGATCGATTAGAATGGCAAAAGTAATTGTGGAATAAGAATTCGGAACAAGGCTGGGAGCAAATAATAAAATTGTCAGACGTGACTTGAAGCTCACAGCTGTCGAAAGGAACATAAACACCTACCGATGTTAGGGTGAAATGTGAGAGAAAAATACTGAGGAAGGTATAAGTAGGGCTGTCAAGTTGATTTCTTTTTTAACATTTTGCCTCATCCTGTATTTTATAAATTAGTCGAGCAAATAAAATGTTTTTATTAAGGCATCTTTCTTTAAATAAATGACTTGGACGATGTTGATCAAAATAAATACATACATACATACGCAGCACAAAACTGACTTATATTATCTATATCGAAAAAAGAAGAAGTGATTTTTCTATAAGCTGTAAATGTTAAGAAAAATAAAAGTAGAAATATCTTATCTAAAATAGTACTACATAATTATATGGTATGATACTATATTACTACGCTCGAGGTTTATATGGAAACATTGGCTCCAAACTACCACTGATTTATTGGTTCAAGTTAAAATTTCCGAATTGTAAACGTAGTATGCAGTAGGTACATTCATTCCGCAGATTGTAAGTTTTACAGACTCTTGACATTGAAAATCTACGAAAGTCTATTTTTTAGTTCAGGAGGAAATTGCCGTAATTTCCCCTGCGTTAGGAGCCATGAACCCGACCTCATACTGGCTGTCGAAAAATAGCCCATGTCCGAGCCTTGGATGAGACAGAACTCACCCGGGGAAAACGTGGGCAAGGTGACACGTTTCGCATGCAAAGGCGAAGATGGAACAATTAGTTGAGAAATAAATAGATCTGAGCCTGGCTGAGGATACAGTACTGATTTTCTTTTTTTTTTTATTGCTTATATGGGTGGACGAGCTCACAGCCCACCTAGTGTTAAGTGGTTACTGGAGCCCATAGACATCTACAACGTAAATGCGCCACCCACCTTGAGATATAAGTTCTAAAATCTCAGCATAGTTACAACGGCTGCCTAGCCCTTCAAACCGAAACGCATTACTGCTTCCCGGCAGAAATAGGCAGGGCGGTGGTACCTACCCGCGCGGACTCACATGAGGTCCTATCACCAGTAAATAATACCAGTAAACTGATGAAATGTAAATAGTTTTTGGCAACCATGGCACGAGGAGTGAGAATTGCTATCATATTTCCGGCGTCGCATCGGCGAGTGCCTCTCAACAGTAAGAACTTGGAACCCGATGTTTGATCGGTTATTTTCGTGTATTGGAATTTATATTACTTCCCAAATAAATAAATGGTTCTTATTTATTTTCAACGAGGGTAGTATTGTACTAGCTACGCTGAGATGCACAGAATGACGCTAATTGCACTATCTGATTTTACGTTAACATGTTTTTCTGATTGAGTAAAGTTTAGTTTTTAACTGAACTTCGAAAGTATTTTATATTGTTTGTATATTAAATGAAGCCGTCAGAGCAAAAGAGGCCTAGTCCAAATATTTTCATATTCGTGCTTATATATACCAATTTATTTAAAACATAATAATTTTTTTATGCAAAGCCGTCCGATCCCTAATTTCACCCATAGATAACAGATGGCTTAGTAAACATTATTTTTGCGCGTATTATTTTTGCCTACGAAACAGTGCAAAAGTAAATTCAAAACTCATTATCTCCATGCTGACTATGGCAAGACTATGGCCGCATTTGCGCTGACGGCTTCAAATGTACTATATATATATCCTATTCATATCTATTAGAGCTGATTTAAGCAATTGTTGTGTGTGTAATAATAAAAAAAAATGTGTGCGTGTACACACGTAAGAAGTGAAACTTCTTTATGGCCTTATTTTTCGAAAAATGATCTACATGCAACTTTCTAGAAATTGGTTAAATAAAGTTAAATTAGATAAAGTTTAAACAAAAGGATTTTATTATCATAGACATGAATACAAAAAAGTTAAATTAGATAAAGTTTAAACAAAAGGATTTTATTATCATAGACATGAATACAAAAAAGATGGCGCGTAACGGAAAAATGTGACGCGTAACCGAAAAATGTGACGGTAAATTTTTTTCCAACGCCGATAAGGAAGTTTCACTTCAATAATAATAAATATCTTTTATTTTCATATTGTTTTAAAATAACTTTTGACTATCTTTAGTGATAACAAATTTAAAACAAACTTCGGTTGGTTACTACTAACAGTGACGTCAATATCAAATCGAGAGAACATTGTTTCGGAAACATTAAATAATAATTAAATATCTTGACGGAATGTTTATGTCCGGGAGCAAAAACTTAACGACGTTTGACGTCTTTGATTTTAAATAAAGCAGATTTTTTTAGTTAAATATATATGTTTGTACATAATACTATATAAGTCACCGGAACCTATAAAAAAAAGTGAACATCGCTGTCTACCTTAATAAATTAGATTGTAAGCTAAGTTGCATTGGATTAAATCATCTTTACGCTCTGCCCCTGGCATTGCTGAAGTCCATGGGCGACGGTAATTACTCACCATCAGGTGGGCTGTGCGCTCGTCTGCCTACAAGGGCAATAAAATATATATATATTGAAAAGCGAAAACAGCTATAACAAGGGAAATTATAAAAAATGCGTTTGTGAACATAATGACGTCATATTAACAGGACATACAATTATAGGCGAGTAACCTTTTTTCTTTACCTATTCGCTGGTAGATTAAGGAGCTATTATTACAATTACGCACGGACGGGCAGATGAGCTCACGGGCTCAACCTGAGAGAACTTGCTAACACTAGCCCTAGCAAGAGCAGAGCTTCGCAGAATCTACCACCCGATCCCATCTACTACCCACTGAGAAGATCTGGCGTAAAAGGCAGTTAGAAGCGCATAAGCAGTAAGTTTTACCTCAAGCACCGGTCACCGTGCTCGTGGAAGCCGTCGCTTGCGACGAAGGCTTCGACGAGCGAATTAACTCATAGACACAGCCCGCTGAATGTCTCGCCGGATCTTCTCAGTCGCGTTTCCGATCCGGTGGTAGATTCTGCGAAGCACCGCTCTTGCTAGGGCCAGTGCTAGCGACACTCCGGTTTGAGCCCCGTGAACTCACCTACACGTCAAGGAGAAGCTGAAATAGCCTCTCAAACTATTAACACAGGTAGGAGAAAGGAAAAAAAGTAAGTTTTTCGTTTGTATCTGTGGATTTCGTAGGTACTAAGTGGCCGAAACAGCAGCCTTTCAATGAAAAAACAGGAACAAAGTGGGTGCACTAATTCAATTGATAGTAATCATTGCCGTTTATTGACCCGGTTGTTTCAAACTCTATTAATCATATCGTAATTGTGTTCGTCTTATTATATAATTAAATTCGATAAGCTCGTCTCGATAATTAGCACGACAGTAGTTTAGTTTCATATAAATATCAGTCGTCATGTAGCATTAGTTGAGAAAAGATGGAATTCAGTGTCGGATTCAATGAAAACAGTGCGAAAAGTAAGTTTTTTTTGTTACGTTTTAATATACTAATGATCTTAATTGCTTAAAGTTTTGTATGGGAAACAAGTAAATTAAATGTAAATGTTCTTATTTCCTTTATAATTTTAGATCAAGCGTTTAGTTAGTTGTTATGGAACCTGACACTATTGTTTTTATGGCCTTTGTATACAGTCGAGCGTACAGCTCACCTGATGGGGAGTGGTTACCGTCGCCCATGGACTTCAGCAATGCCAGGGGTACAGTCAACTTCCTACCTGTCGCATAACTGTACCGTGGGTTCTCGTGTTATATTCTCGATCGGAGTCAGTGTATTTGTTCTTGTGTTTCTTTCGGTTATTGCGTGTCGTAGACATAATTCTACCTACTTTTATGACTTAATATTGCATTTTTTATGGGCCTTAAATTATTTTTGACATTTCGAATACTCCACAGCCCTCATCATTACAAACGACTAAGGTGTTATTCATCGATATTTAAATAATGATCACTATCTATTTTTTTTGTTTTAAAATGAATATATAGAAAAATAATATCGTGACAATACAAAAACCTGAAATTGAAACATAAAAGTAATGTTGCTAGCCTATCTAAGCTTAGTTTGGAATTTTTGCTTATAGAATGTCTCTTTAAGTGGTTTTTTCAGACACCTGAAAAAAAATTTGGTTAGGTTAATAGAAAAATAATTTTAGTCACTTGAAATAAGTTTGTTTTTGTTCTTCCAATTTATTTGCCTATGAAATGAGGGCATTCGCATCGTTCGATATGAATAATGCAATGCGATGTAATAACTAATGACATTTCTGTAAACACCAAATATCACCGCATTCCATCAGTATCTCTTGATTGATAAATTGCATAATTAACCGATTTTATAAAGAAACATAAATCAAGTTAATTAAAGAGTTAAATACATTCAGATTTGGTTTTTGAGTTTTAGATATTAATTACTGGTCGTAGGACCTCTTGTGAGTCCGCACGGATAGGTACCACCACCCTGCCTATTTCTGCCGTGAAGCAGTAATGCGTTTCGGCTTGAAGGGTGGAGCAGCCGTTGTAACTATACTGAGACCTTAGAACTTATATCTCAAGGTGGGTGGCGCATTTACGTTGTAAATGTCTACGGGCTCCAGTAACCACTTAACACCAGGTGGGCTGTGAGCTCGTCCACCCATCTAAGCAAAAAAAAAGTCGTTGGATTTTTCTAAATATATTTATATTATTTATATATTGTCAAAATAGTTTTAAATAAGCATCTCTTTGTAATTAGCATAAGTTCGTATATACTAATACTTTTTTAAACGCATTTTTATTCAGCCACTATAAATACACTTAATAATGACATAATTAGTATTTTTGTTGAATACATTAAGCATTCTGGGTTCTGTTTATATGTATTGCTTCTAGTCTTGTATTATGAACATTTTCAGTACACGTTCCAAAAGAGAAAATTTATAGATAGAAATATTTTTTAAATCTGAATATAAAATAATTTTTGGAACGAAGTTCCTTACGGCAGGCTTGGAAGAGATACGGATTTTGCTGCGCGATCGAACTGAAAAAAATGTGATAGTAAAAACCGGAAGAAAAAGTCCGTGGAATAAGGCCTTGTTTTCCGCGATTTTTCTCTCGAAATTCTTTTTTTTTTTTATATGGACCTTCGTTCCTATCCAGTGTCCCACGACACCACACATCTTTTTTTTTTAATATTGAATTGTCATCGGTCCTTAACAAGTATACCAAATTTCGAGTTAATCCGACGTTTTGAAGGAGGTCAAAATAATGTTCAAAGATTCCATTACAAAGAGACATACGTCTGAAGCTAATAAAAGCGTATTAATAATGTCAAATGTTGAGATTTATTTAATATAGTAGTAGTCTTCTAGACAGTGACATTATTCTCGTCGTACTCCTCGATTACAAATAGACTACTGAGCCACTAGACAAACCCACTGCGTTTCTCACTGGATCATCTCAGTGGGTCGCGATTCCGATCCGGTGGTAGATTCTGTGACGCACTGCTCTTGCTAGGGCCAGTGTTGGCGAACTGTCTCAGGTTGAGTCCGTAAGCTCTACTACCAGCCAGAGCGTAGCTGGAATAACCATTTGGCTACCAGCGAATAGGTAGAAAACCATAAAGTCCAATTATTTTACAGAAATAAAAAACGTCATCTTTGTTGAGAGAACGGTACGAGTGAACTTCGAGAATGGCCCTTCGATTCCCTTTGAAGACTGTTGGCTCAGAGACCATTGCAGGTAAAATTTCCATGACTAGTTCCTTAAAACGAACAAAAGGATGAGAAATCCGTGCACTTTGCTCGAGATATTTAGCATTTTCGCGTTAAGCACCGCCGACTTTAAGATCTGAGATTCAACTGTATTAAACAAATGAGTAATAAAAAATACAGATTCATTAGATTGTTCAATGAGTACTATTTACAGATCGGGTTTTTTTATAAATTTTTTATTGCTTAGATGGGTGAACGAGCTCACAGCCTACCTGGTGTTAAGTGGTTACTGGAGCCCATAGACCTCTACGACGTAAATGCGCCACCCGCCTTGAGATATAAGTTCTAAAGTCTCAAGTATAGTTACAACGGCTGCCTCACCCTTCAAACCGAAACGCATTACTGCTTCACGGCAGAAATAGGCAGGGCGGTGGTACCTACCCGCGTGGACTCACAAGAGGTCCTACCATCAGTAATTACGCAAATTATAATTTTGCGGGTTTGATTTTCATTACACGATGTTATTCTTTCACCGTGGAAGTCAATCGTGAACATTTGTTGAGTACGGTTTTCATTGGAAAAATTAGTACCCGCCTGAGATTCGAACATCGGTGCATCGCTCAACACGAGTGCACTGGACGTCTTATCCCTGAGGCCACGATGACTTCCTGTTTTAATTGTTTTCTATTATACTAAAACACCACATGAAGCGCAGCGAAGGATGTTTATGGGCTGATGATGGTGATGGTCTCAATTATGAAATCCTATGCTATGAAATCCTCATCGCAACTGGAAAATAGAATAAATAAGATTTCAATGTTACATTTATGTAATGTTTGTAGATGTACACAATGCTATCACGCGAATACGTTCCAGAGAGCTAAACACATTTTAGAACTGCCCGATTCGAAGATACTTACATTACAATTCGATAAGAACAGTCTAACAATTGAATGTGAGTATGTCATGTAACTTTAGTATTATAACTTTGTTATTGCGTAGACGAGGGACTGGGCCGGAAATTGGGTGTTAAATGGTACCTTAGCAGAAGTGAATACCATCACCTATCTTGAAACATAATGTCGAAATTTTGATTAGTTTATTAGTTTATTGTTATAGTTTATTATTATAAGTTGGAACGAATTAAGTGTTTGAAGTTCGAATTAAAAGAAAAACTTTTACTATAGACAACCAAGGTTGCGATGCTTGTTACAATATCTCAATTAATAGTCCTAGATATTATTTTATTTACAGCTAATTAGATATTGGGTTAACAATTCTGTATTTGGTGTGGAGCGATGTGGTGTCAAAGCTATTAATTGTGTGTTCAATGCAATTAACGAACTCATGATTGTTTCGCGGCAGAAATAGGTAACACGGTTATACCTACCCGTGTCAGAATAAAATATGTGATCCCTAATGGCTCGGTTAATTACTAAGCACCAAGCTGAACGTGATTTACTTGAGATACAAAATTAAATGTAAGCCTAATTTCAGGGGACGATAAGCACACTACAGAATTCACAGCGGACTTTCTGTCGCAATTCGATTATAAAACTTGGAAAAATAATCGCAGATTGAAGCCTAGATTGTGGCGCGGCTGTAACGTTGCTGACAGAATAGCTAAAGTACACGTTGATAAGTTTCTTGACTCTGACGACAGTTCAAAGGAAGTATTTCAATCGCTTCTTGACTATGGCGTTGCCTTTATAACTGGTGTAAGTTGTAGATATTATTTTAATTGGGCTTTATATCCTTATATTGAAATTGATTTGATTATGTGGTAAATGACGTTCCTTGAATTCCATTGTTTAATTTTTTTAAAAGTAATATATTTTTAATGTTATCTCAGATGTGTCCCTAATGTTGTCTCAGATGAGAACCACTGCTTTGTGTCTGTCACTGAAACTAATCCTCTTGGTATATGCTCTCCTGGCCCAGAAATGGAAGTATTGCTCCACGCTTCACCGAAGTTGTGCTTTGTAAACAAAATAGTCAGAAATTGACCAGTCTATTGTTACACAACTAAACATAGTATAAAATTCGTTATTTTTTTTATATTCGCAAATACTTTTTTTAAGTTTAAGATGGAGAACATTTATATATAATACGGGGTAATGCGTAGACATATTCTAATTCATAAACAAATGTAATAAATGTAGTCCAACCAAAACGCCTTAAATATAGTCTAGCATTAGACGTGGAACAACGGTTGAACTCTACTTAGATGTCTGAAACAAAGACTTTTTCATCGATATTCTTGTTTTAGATACTATATGTAGCATCCTGATTAACAATATATGTATATTTGTAATAGTGTCAAGTAGATAAATCCTTTTGTTGATGACTATATGCTCCAAAGCAAATACTCTATTACAAAAGCCTGTACAATCTAAACATTAATGCTAAAATAAATTGTACAGATAAATTTTATATTTAACAAAAACATTCTATTCTACCGTATTCAATACAACTATTTCTGCCGTGAAGCAGTAATGCGTTTCGGTTTGAAGGGTGGGGTAGCCGTTGTAACTATACTGAGATCTTAGAACTTATATCTCAAGGTGGGTGGCGCATTTACGTTGTAGATGTCCACGGGTTCCAGTAACCACTTAACATCAGGTGGGCTGTGAGCTCGTCGACTCATCTAAGCAATAAAAAAAATTTACTAAAAATAATAAATTGTTATTAATTACATAAAACTATCCATAAATGATTTATTGAAGAAGATATCACGCGTCATCCTTCTCGTGTTAGATTAATAACACTACTTCAATCCATTAATCATATTTCATACACATTTAAATCGTTTAACCAGGTGCAACCAAGCGCGGAAGCTACAGAAACAGTGTGCAAAGCTTTAGGAGGAATTCAACACACTATTTTTGGTGCTACATGGGAATTCACCACAGTTGCTGATCACGCCGACACGGCCTATACCAATCTACCTTTGGCTGCGCATAATGATAATATTTATTGGACTGAAGCGGCTGGGTAAGATAAAACAAACATAAACGTGTTTGAGGAAATCAAATCTAGGGACTATTTTAGGATTCCGTGTCCAACAGTTGCTAATGGAGTATTTTTATTTTGTCCATATCCTGAGTTTGTTGTCATTTACATCAGATAAATTACGTCTGTTTTAAATGCTTGCCATTTTGAAATCTACTATACGATTAGTTCGATGAGTACTTATTGTAACGAATCTGACTTAAATTTTAACACAATAATCCAATAAAAAAGAGAATCTATAATATCATTCGGAGTTACGTTTTAAAATAATTTTAATAAATTGAATTTCCGTTGTGTCCGTTCTTCAAGCTAAATAAAAATTTAATTATTTAGATTTGTTAAATTAATTATGGGCAAGATCGCGATTGTGATATAACACGGCCCGAAATATTTCTTTCCATACCAAATAAGCGACAAAACTTAGTTGTAGACATTCCAGTATTATGTCGTAGTGTCGCTGAAAATCTGTGAATCAATATGATATAATGTCGATTGGGAAGTCTCGGAAACATGCGTACCTCTGGGTTTTATCGATAAAATGTCGATCGCGAACCCGGGTTCGTATTTTGACAAAAGGTACAGTCGTTCAACACGAGCGTCGGTTCAGCCGACCCTTGACATTTTCTTCCAATTTTCTTTTACCTGAAATACCTTATGAAGCCTTTTCGCAATTCTCGAGACTACGCTGTGGAAATGAAAGGTGATATTTTGGTGTAACCACATTTGTAATTGTTTTTTTTGTATAAGGGCTGCTGGAAATTTTATCTTTTCAAATAATTGACATGTGAGGGGAGAATATCAGTCTTATGAAAGTGCTTATATTGTGGTTTCTTGTGGTACTTAATAGTCTTACTCGCGAAATATTTTGATCGTTAGTGGTTAAGTTACATTACTGAATGCTTCTAACTCAGGAGTCAGTGTCAGGACTCGTGCCACATTTGTACTGCATGCCCAGATTTTTCTCGAAGTCTTTTGTATTATATCTAACAATTTAATTAAAAAGTACTTACGAACTCATGCGTAGCATCAGCTTTTCGGCCGCTAATTTGATTTTAACTGCGATATTACATATAACAATAATACTCTTTGTTTGAATTCGATTTTAAACATAGCTTTTATATTTCAATTAATCTTAAGTGTACCTGTTTCTAAGGATTCGAGAATGTTATCAACATTCATATTTCGATAACATGAAATAAAACCAAAACCCAAATCTTATTTAATATGAAACACTTTTGAAGATTTTAATATACGTATTTTTTATTTACCCTTCGCAGGTAAATGCCACACAATCGTATTAAATAATACTTTGGTAGTTGCATCAATTGAAAATGAACATGCATTAAATTAAGATGAAACAAAACATTTCAGCCTCCAAATCCTTCACTGCATAGAACATACAAACGGTACGGGCGGTGAAACTATTCTTGTTGACGGCTTCTACGGAGCGACTTGTCTGAAGGAAGATCACCCGGAGGATTATGAATTCCTAACAACATATGAGATTGAGGGCGAATATATAGAAAATCGTCATCATTTCACGCATAGCGCACCTGTTATCCAAATCGACAAGAATACTGAAGACATTAAACAAATAAGGTTTACCCTTTACCTTTTATTAAAATGGTTAGCGGTGGATCCCGTAAAAGATTAAACCAAGGTGGCCATGGTCCTGGTTTAAGTGGTCAGCGATGTATAAAGATATCAAAATACAATACACGATGGAATATTTAAATCAAATTTGTATGAAAAAATATAAAAATTTGTATAACCCAAACAGCGGACGGCTTGTGTGGTATGGACATGTGATGCGTAGACAAGAGATGCATGTAATTAGGAGATGTATGGAAATGGTAGTGCAGGGTAGAGGGGGAAGAGCTCGACCGAAGAAGACATGGATGGAGCATGTTAATGACGATATGAGAGAGAAAGAGGAGTGAGTGTTGAGATGACGGCTGATAGAAGAGGATGGAATAGGAAAATTCGCTGTGCCGACCACACCTAGTACGATAGGGTGGAGATAAAGAAGATAAAAACCCATTATTCAGACCAGAACGAATTCCAACCTCGCGGTAGGCAAGTGGTATCTATCCGTATAGGCTTACAAGGACCCCACTAGTAACTTGTGACTGTTTCATGACAGAAACTCACATAGCTGTGAAACCGTTTACTAATAATAATTTTTATTATAATTGAAACGTCCGACCTGCTTTGCGATTCTCTAAAATTTAAAACAAGAACTCGCAAGATATCACTACAATGTTCACGTTTACTTCGCATTCGCAATGGAATTACCTTGATTTGGAATTCTATTAACACTAATCATAATTGACCTCGAGCGAAGTGAAGTGACAACGAAGTTTGTTTATAGTTTTGTGTTTTCGGATTTGGATTTTGAAACTAGTCAAAACCGGAAGTTTCAGTGCACCATAGACTTTGCAATAACATTTTTATAACATTGAACACTTACATAAAACCAGCAGAAGAAGATATTGTAATCTACTCAATTTCAGGATGAAGCAATAGGAAAAATAGACTTTAGAAAAAGCCGCCCAATCGATACGTCAATTTTAACAATACATATGTACATTACAGATTCAATGTATACGATAGATCAGCTATGGCATTCAGGAGTGGCAGGGACTGTCGGCTCTACTATCGTTCCTTGAAAAATCTAGCTCGGTATTACGAAAATAAAGAAAACCAATGGATATTCAAATTAGTTCCAGGTAGATACATATACAACGGTTTTTAGTTTTTGTAGAATTATGTTTTTATTAAATTCACTTTTTTTTTAACTGATGCTTTTTCCTTTGGCGTTTCTAATTGTAGTCTATTTTTTATCTCTTAATCATTAATTTATTATGTTGCTTCTAAAATATTTACAAACGATTATACGCATTTAATTGTGTGATTTAGAAAAATAATTCGGTGTATTATGTCAATATTCTTAATACTTAAATCAGTGGGACCTACAAAACTGAAGATTGGTGATAAAGAAAAGCTCTGCTTTCATCTCTTATTTGGCATTGGACTTTTTGGCGGGAACGCGAGGAATTAAGTTGTGTGAATTGTTTTATTTTGTCTATTTAGTGTTTCTTCAGGTTTAAATGTATAATAACGGTGGTTCATTAACTTTTTAATATCTGTGAAAAGGTAAAAATGTGGGAAAATGAAATAAAGTCGCTGGACGTAATTTCTCGGGATCCTCCAAAAAGTCCATTGAAAAATTTTCAGGAAATGACCACCATTTTACTGAGATTATATTTCATCTCAGTTGATTAATGTCTCAAATTAATCATCTGCATTTAATTTCACTCCATATTATAATTTTTCATCAAAATAAGAATATAATTTAAAATAAGACATGACTTAAAGGTCTTAGTAACCAGGTCATAAAATACCTTAAAAAAATATATTTTGCATTACAGGTCTTGTGATGGTAATAGACAACTTCAGATTGCTTCACGGTAGAAACGGTTTCACTGGAAGGCGGGTGCTGTGCGGTGCGTATGTGTCGCGCTCTGACTGGCTGGACAAAGCTCGGTCGTTAAATCTCATTCAATAACATCGTTATGATCATTATGTTGTTAGATTATCCAATAACATCATTATGATCATTATTTTGTTAGATTAGTCCTATTTTTGAATTATTATATGTAACAAATAACTATAAAAATTATAACCTTAATAATGTGAATAAAAATTAAAAATCAATTGGATCTTATTAAATTGTAATAGGTAATAATATCAAAAGCTGTTAATTACTAAAAAAACGCATGTTTAAATGTTTCTTAATTTCTTAAATTCAAATATTTTAAGTGCATTAGAATAAATCTAAAAATTTGATTCCTAAGAGACTTAATTGGAATTTGTTTCTTTTAAAATTCGTATAACAAGATAAAATGAATAATTTTAAAGATTAAGCTTAAACCAGATAATCGCTCATACTTCTCCCTAATTAGTACATTATGAGACTACGTGCGCCTGTGGGAAAGGGCTTAAGCTTAAAACATTTTGGGAGGCACTCTTAAGGTTTTGAAAGATGATTAAGTGAAGAATATTAATCTCTATGAAGCACAGAGCTGTAGATGCCATTTTTTATACTCTGTCTATCTTTGGCTAAGACGTGTCAAAGACTCGAATTTTAAAAATGGTTTTACTAATAATATGGGGTAATTTTATCGATTCCCTCTTGTCGTCAATTTCGAAAAAAAAATAATAGTTTAGATGTTTATAATAATTAAAGAAACAGTGATATATATTTTTTTTCAATTAATATTCCAGAAATATATCTGATATGTCAATTTTATTCGTCTTTAATCACATTTTATGATTCATTTCATTATTTTATATTGACTCTTTATTTTTTATCTAATCATAATATCTTAATACAAACATGAAAATGATATTGCAAAAGGAATTCCGTTCCAACAAGTGGTCCATAAGGCGCCTCTCTCTTTTTTTACTAATTTTAGTGATAAAATAAAAATGTTTTTTTTTAAGTAATCAAGTTCATTTTTCAAGCCGATCTACTTACTGGCAGACTACTCGATGTTAATGCGTTATCTAATCACAAAACGAATAAATTTATTGCATTCGTTTTTTTCTATTACTTTAGTTTTACTTCGGTCACATCGTTTGTAGAGGCCCCGATAACTTAGAGAAGCTGATGGTAGTTGGTCAGGTTGACGGGAGAAGATCACGCGGATGCTCACCTACCCGCTGGTCTGGTCTAGTAAAGACGCTCACTGGCCTACAAATAGGCTATAAATACCGCCAAGGACAGGAAGACGTGGAGAAGCATTGGGCATTGAGTGGTCAACATTTCAAATTAGACACGATCTTCAGCAATTTTTTTTCCTTCCCATGCTGATAGGCTTGAGAGGCTATTTCAGCTTCGCCCTAACATGTAGGTGAGCTCACGGGGCTCAAACCGGTGTTGTGCTGGAAGTGCTGCTAACACTGGCACTTCACAGAATCTACCACCGGATCGGAAACGCGACCCACTGAAAAGATTCGGCGAGAAACCCAATGGGCTACTTCAGAAATGAAGAGACCGACTCAGATGAAAAAGAAGAAGTTTAGTTGTATTGTATTCGTTTATTTGTATCTAATATTTGTTCGAAGCACAGAACTATGATGATCGGTGGTGTTGCGGCTCATGAGTTCGATTCCCACATCGGACGAACTTCGAGTTCAAATCCAGCTCGCATTTTCATCAATTTTACTAATAAAATATGTATACGTGTTCAAAGTGACTCACTATAAAGTAAACTTAAAACCGTAAACTTCATATACTACCAGTACTACCAGTTTTTACTGGTGGTAGGACCTCTTGTGAGTCCGCACGGGTAGGTACCACCACCTTGACTATTTCTGCCGTGAAGCAGTAATGCGTTTCGGTTTGAAGGGTGGGGCAGTCGTTGTAGCTGTACTTGAGACCTTAGAACTTATATCTCAAAGTGGGTGGCGCATTTACGTTGTAGATGTCTATGGGCTTCAGTAACCACTTAACACTAGGTAGGCTGTAAGCACGTCCAACCATCAAAGAAAAAAAAAAGGAAATACGCAGGCTTATAAATTTTGCAGGTTTGATTTTATTACACTCTGATTCTTCCCTTTTCGTGTTGATTTGATGTTAACTTGAATTCGTGTATTTCCTTAGAAAAATGAATACCTGTCTGTTTGCTTCGGAGACTGACATAGGCGCTTGATGTGAATACCAAGAACGTCTTACCCTTTAGATCATGACGGCTCCGTTTTTTTCGTTCCGTTTAATTCAATACAATTCAAACTTCAACCTTATGTCTTAGAGTGGGAGGCAGCATTCACGTTACGCTGTCTGCAGACTCCGGGAGGCGCTTAACACCAGATAGGTCGCGATCTCATCTGCCCATCAACAATTCTAAAAATAAGTCAACACATATTTTATCAATTTATTTTATCAAAAAATATACTTTTATTTTACCCAAAACAAATAATTTCTTTTTTATTCCTTAGATGGGTGGACGAACTCACAGCCCACACGGTGTGAAGTGGTTTATTGGAGCCCATAGACATCTACAACGTAAATGCGCCACCCACCTTGAGATATAAGTTTTAAGGTCTCAAGTATAGTCACAATGATTGCCCCACCCTTCAAACCGAAACGCATTACTGC